>MEJB01000013.1:6626907-6643553 GCA_001752375.1 Rhazya stricta | reverse complement strand
CGGTTCTTCATCTCTATGATGTGGTTAACACTCCTGGTGTAACAGCAGATATCAGTCACATGGACACAGGTGCCGTGGTAATTTCCCCTCTTCATCCTTCTCAGTTTTGATTTATAAATGTAGATTCTTTGATTTCCTTCCTGCATTTTTTGAATTTTACTTGTAATTATTTTTTATATATTTTTATTTAGGACAAATGCTCATGCCAGCTGTAATTTGTTAGCAGTAGTAACTCATTAAATAGGTTGAACCTCCAATATTTGSCATCAAATAGTAATTTGATAAAGAAGTTGAACATGTATGGTTATGTCTTTGGCATTTCTTGCCAGGTAGAGGGAATGTTTCTTACATTTTCTTGGCCTTTGGAGTAAATCTTATGCAATGTGAATTATGACAAGTAGAAGGTTGTTATGTACTTTCTTGTTAGTCCTTTGATGTRGTGTTTGCTTGCAAAGAAACTAATTTCTTGAATTCCAATCCATAAATAGTTATGGTGGCTTAATCAGACAACAGCAGGAATGTGCCTATCCATCATCTTCAGTTTAAATGTAAARCAATATTAAACTGTAGATGACACAGTAAAAACCAACTTATTTGGATGACAAGAGGTGGGAGGGTGGGATGTACAAAAATTTCATTGGTAGTATATGGTTAATTGAGTCTGACATGTAACATTATTATTGACTAGGTTATAGCAGTCATGAAAATTTTATTTTCATTGCAAGAAATCGATGAAAATTTTGTAAATAAGCTGTTCAACCTTTTTGCCGTATTTTAGAGCCTTGAGGAACTAATGCAATAGTTCATATCTCGGGATGGTTTCCTTTTCCACTGCAGTTGGGAGAGGTAATTGGCAGGCATTTGTAAAACTCAGCAAACCTTTACCTTGTTATCATGTGTGTCATTGTCTTCATCATGTCTAAGTTAATAATTGAAAGTTGTAAAAATCTGACCATGAATAACTTCAAGTTAATTATATCGATTTATTTTTGGCTTCTGATTTCATGAAAACTACAAACTTAAAGCAAAAATATTGGTCCACTTTTGCCCTATGMAATTTTCGCACATACAATAATTGAATCTAGAGAGTTCATCTGCTTTCGTGTTTTGCAGGTTCGTGGMTTTCTAGGAAAGGATAAATTGGAGGATGCTCTTACTGGCATGGATCTTGTAATTATTCCAGCTGGTGTTCCTCGAAAACCAGGAATGACTAGGGATGATCTTTTTAACATCAATGCTGGAATCGTAAAGACTCTATGTGAAGGAATAGCTAAGTGCTGTCCTAGGGCTATTGTCAACTTAATAAGTAACCCTGTCAACTCTACAGTTCCAATTGCAGCAGAAGTTTTCAAAAAGGCTGGTACCTATGACCCAAGAAGACTTATGGGAGTCACAATGCTTGATGTCGTTAGAGCCAATACATTTGTGGTAAGCCTTGCTCTAGATGTTCYATCTGSTAACATTTGCTTTCAGTCTGTGGTCTGCTATTTCTAGGGAATATTAGCAGTAAAACCAGGAATCTTCAGCCCTTGATAAAGAGTATGGATATCTATCCAATTGATGACAGACAATTGCATAAAAGCCTTTTACATTCTTATTATTTGCTTTTATGCTCTGATAGAATATTCCAAATATTCATCTTCTGCAGGCTGAAGTTTTGGGGCTCGATCCAAGGGAAGTTGATGTTCCAGTAGTAGGAGGTCATGCTGGGGTTACAATTTTACCTCTTCTGTCTCAGGTAAGCCAACTTGCTGAGATACCTTGAAAGATCATAAAATGAGTATATAATGTTTTTGTTACGAGGATGCACCTCATGTAATGCAGGTCAAACCTTCATGTTCTTTCACTCCACAAGAAATTGAGCATCTGACTTCTCGAATCCAGAATGGTGGAACTGAAGTTGTTGAGGTAAGAAGAATCTAGTTTCCAGTTTGGTGCGTTTTCATGGTCTTCATGTTGACTTGATCCTTTGTGGGTRATATCTTTTTGCTTTATTCTTTTTTGCCAATGTGACTTACATGCAAGCCTTTTAAACTGCCTCTTACACCATGATGAGATTTCTCTCTCATTCACACCCACTCTCTCCAATTGGGTTTAAGTTTTTGTAATTGCTTGTTTATTTTAGCATATGCACCTTTAATTGACATGCGAATTGTGGTGTGCAATTTGTTAATTTCAGTTTTCTGAAAGGAAAAAAGGTTTATATAATTAGGGAATTGGGATTTTTCCTATTGCCTGGATACCTTCCACGTCTTTTCATTTCAGGCCTTATAATTTCAACTRAGCAAATCTGTCTTTAGCAGTATAGACTATTTGTCTTCAATGTAGTCAAGACATTTAAGCTTATCAAACTGATATGCATACAGTTCCTTGCTGGAATCTGAATTAATTAATAACTGTAAGAACAGTGCATAGGTTCGAGAGGACCGAATGATCAGAAGATATTGATAATGATACAAATTGGACTCCGATATAAATGGAAAAGCATATTAAGTTATTGATTTAGCTTACAACAAAATCATGGGTTAAAGTAACAGGTGGATGATGTCTATGCTAAATGTACTGTAGCTTACCTCTAGCTGAGAAATACTATTTATGATTTCATATATATATGATGTCGTTGCTTCCCTCCTTACAGGCAAAAGCTGGTGCAGGATCGGCTACTCTATCCATGGTGKGACATAGCACTTTGTTCAAATTCTTTTTGTTGATCTTGTCACTAATAAATCTTTTGATCCTTAACTTGATGCTGAAAAGATGTGCCTATTATTCACAGGCATATGCTGCTGTTAAATTTGCTGATGCATGCTTGCGTGGCTTGAGGGGAGATGCTGGTGTWGTTGAGTGTTCTTTTGTGGATTCTCAGGCATGTTACTCATAGTTGCTTCATTGCATAACCTTACCAATGAGATTCATCTTTTCTCTTCTGCCTCATGACGTTCATATTTGCTTAATGCCTGTGAAAATGATTATTTGTTTGCTCTCTTCTCAGGTGACTGAACTTCCTTTCTTCGCATCCAGAGTACGACTTGGCCGTAATGGGGTTGAGGAGGTCTACCCACTTGGTCCACTGAATGAGTATGAGAGGTCTGAATCAATGCTGCTTAGAGTCTTCTCCATGTTTTTAATTTCTTTYCCTTCTCATATCATTGAGTTCTGATTATATCATGTGATTAACCCAACTCAAAGATGAATCTTGATTGGATAAGTTGTTTCGACTGCTTTAGACAATTAGTCATCTTGATCAATTTGAACAAGCTAGCCATGAAGACCATGTTTTCTCAACTTGATTTTCAGAAAGCTTGGCACTTTCAGAAGCCATGAAATATATTAAGAAACTTTAGGTCTGAAAAATACTTTGAAGAGAACCATTAACTATGCATAATACTAAATTGCTGTTAAGTACTGCTGCACAATCACATTTGAGTAACATGAGCTTTTGAAATCAGATATTTTTTTTAATTTAATTATAGCAAGATCTTATTTTTCTCTATAAAGTGAGACCTGTGAAGTCCAAAGGAAAACTGGATTTCTTTCTTCCAAAAGGATCTTCTTTCACTGATTATGCTTAGAGGGTTTTACGTGTAATACATGATATCGCGAATGCTGGTGAACTCCTTGAATTCGTCTATGTATTTCTGTCAATTCGGTGTATGGAGTGTGAGTGTAGCATCTTTGTCCACGTTTGAAGGGAATGTTGGGTGTTCACAATTCTCGTTTTCTTGGCAGGTTTGGCTTGGAAAAGGCCAAAAAGGAGTTAGCTGGTAGCATTGAGAAAGGAATCGCCTTTGCAAGGAAATAAAGTGGTGATCAAATCAGTTCTCGGGGAAATTTCTTACCCTTGATGCTCGTTTCTCCACTCAAGGTTGCATCTCCYAGGAATAAGTTGTAATGTCTGTTGTATAAGGAACAAGACGAGTGCTTTGGCGCTAGTTGTTGTGCACARAGAAACTCAAGAGYCGCCGCTGAAAGAATAATATAAAAAAGAAAAGGGAAAACAATAGGCTTACGTTTGTTACGAAATTCTTTTTCACGATAAGAGATCTTGTGTTTTTGCCCAGGTTGTTAGTATTTGTTTCATTTGATAATCTCCATGGAAATGGGAAATGTAATCTGCCAGGACTGTGATTCTGATTTGCATGAACCGGACTTCTTAAGGTTGGATCATTAAAGAAAGAATGAATACCCAACTGCACTATTGGAAAACATGGGCCGGACATAAACTGCATAACTTTTTCCGAATAAGCATTAACTGGTTCAGTAGATTGACATTATAACGTTTTTCGGGTATCAACTCATCTTCTTGAACCTTGCAGGATGCACCATACCTAATTTCCCGTTTACACAAGGCTGCTGTTTTTCTTAGTTGGCAGCTGGGAAATTTCTTAAACTCCAGCTGCCGGAACCATCGTTTCATGCATAAAATTGTCATTCAAAATGCAACATTCATGAGAGATGGTTCTATGCTGATCTATAATGGTTTTCTGCATGCATGGGTGGTTCTTAAGAAYTTTCCCACTTGGATGTGATGATACACTGTAATTCTGAAACTTTTGCTCGATAGTAGACTGGGCCAACACTGTAACGTCAAATGACTAAGATCTGAGCAGCCATCTAAGGGGGTAACATCTCGTCTATACGGTGGTTTCCAGCTTGATCCATTTACTTTTCTCCCGTACCGTCCAGTCCAAAGAGTTCTGTAAATCGATGCCAATATCTGCCTTATCACCCGGAAAACTTTTTCCGGGGACATCAATGGTAAAAATCAAACATAAAAAGCCAAAGGGGTAAAATTAAATGCAGATATCAATGGCAAACAAGAAGTGATGGGCTCTGCAAATGCACTCGATTTTCTGGAAAGCCAAATTTGTTGCCAGAAATTGAATTGCTCTCTACACCCCAACTTTTCTTTCTGAATGTTGATATACCAATCCCTCAGTCCCAGGCCTCTGTAATGACCTGCCTTTATCCCATGATTGAATTACTGCATGCCCCACCCCGGCTCCCACCAACATATATCTGATTTTGTTTCTAAACRCAGTGCCGGAGGACCTGAACTCCTCCTTTGCAAATTACACTTTCTTTCTTGGTCATCCTTTCTTGCTCTCTTTCATGTCGTTTAGTGCTGGAAGCAATATCTCAGAGATAAAGAGATGATTTGCATGCTAMTGAGGTCCACTGCGCGTTCCATACTGTGCATGCTTCATTGGTAGGTGGCATGTAGGAACAATATATGTGATGATAAACAAGTACTTCCACTTTTTAAGCTTTGACTCATCATGAATTTGCTACTACASTGGTATTTACTCATAAAGCTCAATTGAAAACATAGACTCAACAATGGATCATGTCGCCAGAATAATTGAAAAGGCCGCTAGCTTTTAHGCTTCCCTTTTAATAATAATGCTTAGGTTCACTGCACACGTCTCCTGAGTCTTTCCCTGCATACCCTGATTCCATACAGAGTAACTACCACTGTTTTTGCCTTTCCCCCCATATCTCAAATCTTTTGATTCTCTTTCATGAAGCAAAACGACTCTAAATCCTGAGAACTGATCGCTTGCCAAGCTAGAGAATGTAGATGTTTGAGAAAATTACGAGCGTTGATGCAAAGTTAAGAAAATGGATCTCTCTGATGGATATGATGATTAAGGGCCCTATCTGGTTCAAGTTCATTATATCAGAAATGTACCTWGTCCCCTAGCTCTTACATAGTCTTCATATCGCAGATTGTTCGAACTTCCTGCAAAATATAGCTACTCATAAACCATAACGGTGGCAAAAAATCTCATTGCATTTGCYATACAGCTCAATCTCTGAAAGAGCCCCACCATTTTGGGATACATTGAATTTTCAAAGGTGGGAAAGTCATGTCTGCCTTTTCCCTTTTCCCAACATCACCTCAGTGTCTCCTTTGTGGCTTTTGCTTTCAACAAAATATGCTTTTACTCTTTACTGTGTTTCAGTCACAAAAAATGTGGAGTGATTACCAGAACCAAACCCATTTAGTGCATGCCTAAAATCCATTAATAAGGTTCACATAATGGTTCACCTACGTGGTTTCATCTGCAACTCAGTCCAAACTGTGTAAGTTCCTTTAGTTCTTCGRTTCTTTCAACAACCCCTTTTCCAGATATGTGTGCATCGTTCTTGGAACTCTTTGTGCTTTCTTGAACTTTGATTCATATTGATTCCATAAAGCCTGTAGCTTCTTAATTCCAGCTCAAAAAGTTACTTACGTTTGCACGGGTGTTGGATTACAGAAAAGTGATCTGGACTAAAGGTGTAAGTGAATTTAGAGTGAAAAGGAACAGGTGATCTTGTAAAAAGTAAAAACCTGAAGAAGGCAAAAAGCAAGGTAAATGCAATCAAATCGGGAGGGAACTCTTGATTCATCAGAGGCTCTGTGAGATACACTTGAAAGTCCGAATGGAATCCTAAGGGCCTTTCTCGGCACATTATCTAAGTGGTAAGAACACTCCTAAATTTGCACATAGTATCATWATTTAAACCCACTGGATAAAGAAAGTAGGTGAGTATGGTTGTACCATGATCAATCTATTTTTGAACAAGAAGGCAAAAACTAGATAGAATCAAATATTGCGTCGGTGATGACATTCTGAACGGGTAAATTAATGGATACTCTCTGGCCCCTCGGACTTCAGTCATGAGCTGAAATAATTCACCTAATCTTCCGTTAAATTGGAAAGAGGGAATCGCAAAGCTAGATTCAAGACTTGACCGTAATAGTTGAAGTTACAAGGTTATCCTCATTATCAATGACGACCCTTAAACTCTAACCACAGAACGTTCAATTGATTAAGATACGTTCCATAGTGCGAAGCGTTCGTCCCAATTAATCAAACCAAAAAACCTATAGACAAGTGGGTGGATATGGGAATCACAGTTGCTGGATGGGACTGGACAAACCAGRCGCTACCACAGAAAATAAAGCTAAAAGGCCACACAAGACGACGATTTAGACTTGCCTGAAAGTAGGAGGGAGAATTGTAAAATCGTCACACGTCCAAATCATGTGGGTGAAGTCGAGGGCATATGTTTGAGGTGTAAATGCAGTATTTTTTTCTGCAGAAAATGCATATAAAGAAGGGTTGCAGTGGGCTATAAATGTTGGAATGACGACTCTTCTTTCTTGGCTAGTCAGAAAATTCATGGCACAAACTAATGAACTTTCATTCATCTCATTTCGTCCCATGAATTTTTGGAAAAGTTACTGCTTTTCTCTAGACTTGACGTTCGTACTCTCAAATCAAATAGTGGAGGGGATCAGGACTTTCACAACCTGTGATGCCGTCTTTTTGTTCTTCTCTTTCTTTTTGATCCCCATTCTTGCTGATCCATGGCATGTTCATCTATATAGAAGAAAGGGAAAGAAGGTAAAAACCATATTTTATGGATGGGTTCTGGTCCATCAGGTCAGGTCCCTAATCTGCAATAACAGAATCACAGCTAGCGTTGGCGGATAGCATMGACTAAAATAAACCAAACCTACCMACATTAGACACTTTCAAAAGGAGAAATTTTCTTGATTATTGAACTCATTATGCACACTGATCCATATTCCATAGCATGATGAAGAGCTAAACGACATTAATAGTTTAAAGGCCATCCCTTTCTTTCTTTCTTTTCCAAAATTTTAAAGAATTGAGTTGGATTTGGTATCTACTCCATTGAGAGAAAAGTTAAAAAGTTAAAAAGAGRAAGACGACACAATTAAGCCATGGCTGATGGGTGCGGCATATTCTGTCATCTACCACTGCCAAAGCCTTGCTGTGTTTTACCATATCTGGTATGAAAACATGAACATCGTACGTATTTCTGTAAATTCGTGTTTCCTCACCAGTAAACAACAATGAAACGTAGGCAGGAGTAACCATGATAATTGATGATGATTTTTTTTTTTTTATATCAAATCCCTCAAAATCTTCACTAGTTAAGAATGATTCAAATTCAAGTCGAAATGACAAAATAAAAAGATCTTTTAATACACTTCTTTTTACCAATTTTCTTWAAAAAATCTAAAATATGATGTGTAATAGAAGATTACAAATTAATGAAAACTCTTTTAAGGTGACTTCCCAAATTATTAATAATAAAGAAAGTAGAGAAGAGATTAACATGAATAGATTTTGGTAATTTGCCTTGCTTGAAGAATGTGTGGTTTTGTTAATTATATGCATGTAGAGAAGTACAAAATTATATTCATTCTCGTACCCTAAAGHAGAAAATGATTATGGCAAATATTCCTAATTCCAACTTGTACACGGCGCATTTAATTGTMGAAACCTAACAAAAGAGTTCGCACGTGGCATTTAATATTTTCTGGTAGAATAGAAACAATAGTAGCCCAACATCAAATTATCTGAAAACCAATAATTCAATCTTTACTCTACAGCTAGATCATGATTGAGGGGTCCCATCCTCCTACAATGCCCAATTGCGCGGGACCATTTCGAAACATCCTTACGGACCCACCTTCAAATCAATTTGCTAAAATGCCCATTTATCTTTTTCTTTCCGACCAAAGAAATTTCAACCGACATTAACAAAATTATCCTCGTTGATTAATCTTATTTAATTTTAAAATATGAGAATTAATTAGTCTTGATATGCATGATCAAATAAAAAATTATTTYGAAACGAAAAGTATTATTTCTTTCATTTCACAATAATTGTCCATTTAAAATAATTTATCATTTTAAAAAATTAAGAACATATTAAATGTTATTTTTTTATTGTACGTTAGAGGAACATGTTAATTAAAGTATTTAAAATTATAAAATATTTAAAAAAAGCTAAGATTATCATTTTATTTAAAATAGTTTGAGAATTAATACTTTTTCAATATGCATAATACAAAAAATAATTATTTTGAAAAGAAGAAATAAAAGAATAAACGATATATTTTTTTTTTTTGAAACTGATCTCAAAAGTTTTACAAGTATGAAACGAATGGAGAAGAGACCCTCAGCCAGTCACCCTATGAATCGGAGATTTGAAGGGGTATTTTGGACTTTGAAAGGATGACACAGAATCTCAGGTTTGGTAAGTCCAACGAACAAGATTAGTAGGTCAGGTCAGTCTTTGGTCTTCACTTAAGAGGGGGTTGGAAGAAGAAAAAGGCGTTTTGCTTGCATGTGAGTCACGTGCATGGCAAATGGCCAACAATCATATGATAAAGAAAAAGGACCCACCCACTTCCAGTGAGAAGAAGAAGAAGGACTGATCTGGGCATCACTTCCTTATCTGCAAATCCCTCGTAGCGGTGAATTTCTACGCCGATCCAGGAGAAGAGGGGTCTTTAATTAAGCGTATAAATGAAGAGAGAGTCGATGACTTATTTTCAAGGCAAAACCAAAGCACTCATTGACTGATGCTTCCAGTTCCGGCTGCTTCTTGAGTTAAAAACACATATCTGAAAGTGAAATTGCCAGAAGCCGAGGGAGTGCTTTCACTATCATCATCAAGAACAAGGGAACCCCACAAGTCTCGGTACTTTAAAGCATTGCTACAGAATCGCGTGCCTAATTCACTCCGGCAGCAGCGATCATTGGGGTTTTCTTAATTGCAGATTTATTAATTTAATCCACAGCAGTATTATTTTATGCTATATATAAATGGCCAAGCTAGTCAACAAGAATCGATATTGATGTTGATTTTGACAGTACTTGGATTGCATAAAGACTCAGTAAAGACWCCACAGTTTCCTTTTCCAGGCCCCCAAGGAAGCGAGTTAAGTGCAATGCAATTGAAGAAACGGTGMGTTAAAGAAACAAGAGCGACACAGCAAGAAGATGTTGAAGAAGATTCGATGTTTTTTGCTAACAAACCCCACCAACTCCCACTGTACAACAGAACTTGAAAACCTTAACTAGCAATACCCCTTCAAGTTAGAAATCACAGCCCTTCTCCTCCATGCTTTTCCCTGCCCCGTCCAATGAAAGGAAAAACAAATAAACACATTAAGAAAAAGGTAGCCCCACACGATTCATGGTACCTTAAAGTGGGGGAAATTGCTAAAATGCTAATACAAGCTAGGTAAAGAAAAACTACTCATTTAGTAGGAAGGTTCAGATGCTGAGAAGATCGGGTGGAGGGGACTGCAGCGGTGCCTGTTGATCTTTGATGTCCCTCGGACCTGAGCTCGGAGACTCCAAGGTAGAGGCAGGTGGTGGAGGGGAATCTGTGATTGTAGAATCTTCTTGTTTAGCACCGGCAGGCTTGGGGAGCTCAGTCAGTATTTGCACCACTTCCCTCATTGTGGGGCGTTCGACTGCCTGTTCTTCAACGCAAAGCATGGCCACATAAAAGACATGCATTACCTCATGAAGGGGAACAGTTGGAAGTCTCGGATCAAGAATCTTAAGGACTCCTTCCYTGTTCCCGTCCGTCATCTTTCTAACCCATTGTACTATRTCGACACCATCGCCAAATTCCCCAACTGGTTTTCTCCCGCTAACTAATTCTAAGAGAACTACACCAAAGCTGTATACATCACTCTTCTCATCAACTTTGAGAGTGTAGGCATATTCTGCAAAAAAGCGAGATTTGAATTTAGTAAAGCAAATAACCATACCCCGAAACATATTGCTGACAATTGATTGAAATGTGTAGGAATTCCTAGTCTAAATAAGCTAGCTACATCATACTAAGAAATATTCAGCAAAGGGATAGGAACTATTAGCAGATAAATAAATTAGAAGCAAAGCTATTTGTATACCAACCTTTCACCAAATAGCAATCTCTGCCAATTAAGTGAACAGTTTYTTGTTAGTTTTGCCTTTGCTTTCCAGAGTAATACTACTATATTCATAAATTTAGACCAAAGTACTGCATGAAGTAGTTGGAGATCACTGTCACATCATACTTGCATTTATCAAGACTCATCAAATGCAGTAAATTACAGGCCAAAAACAGTACTCTTATCATATTCAAGTTCTTACGAAGCCGCTTCCAAACCAAACAGGGTGCCAATAACAATGATAGAGACTGATGCCATCAAGTGGCAAACTTCCAAAGAGATGTATCGAAAGATAATTAAACAGCAAATGCCCTCAAGATGAAAAATAAAAGTCATTCAAGGAACTATGGCAAAAATATAGACGCACAATCATTTCTAATTATCAAACTGTACAAATTATAGAGAAATTGTCRAAAATAGCAGTAGAACATATATTCAAAAGTCCGATAGTATGAGAARGAGAAAAGATCATTTTTTATACCATACCCGGAGCTATGTATCCATAGGAACCAGCAATAGCAGACATGCATTCTGATGTTCCTGAATCTTGCAAGAACTTGGCCAGTCCAAAATCAGCCACGTGAGCTTCAAAGTTAGAATCTAAAAGGATGTTATTCGATTTAACATCCCGATGGACAATCAATGGTGAGCAATCATGATGAAGATAGCAAAGGCCCTTAGCAGCCTCCAAAGCAATCTTATACCTAGTGTCCCAGTGCAAATGACCCCCCTTCTTCCCGTGTAGCATTTCACCCAAACTTCCGTTAGGCATGTACTCATAGACCAGAAGATTTGTCTCGTGGTTGGAACAGAAACCCAACAATCTAACAATGTGCCTGTGTCTGATCCTGCCAAGGGTCTGGATTTCTGCATTGAACCCATGATCATGCGAAGATCCTCGGCTCATTGCAGGAAGCCTCTTCACAGCAACATGTTCCCCGTTAGGCATCACTCCTTTGTAGACAATACCAGCTCCCCCTTTCCCAATAATGTTGTCCTCCTTCAAGCTATCTAAAACATCATCACAAGTGAAATCCAACCGCTGGAAAGCCGTGAGTTTCCATGCACGAGCCTCACTGGCCTTCTTTAATGACCTGGCCTTTATAATTGCAGCAACAGCAAACACAATGGAGCAAACAAGCAAGCCGATAACTAATAAAAGCTTCATAGAGGGCGATAATGGCCCCCTCTCATGTGGTTCACTTGCGCCATTTGCAATTCCCGCTTTGCAAGGCCCCAAATAGGGGCCACAAAGATCCGGATTACCCAAAAACGAAGTGTAATTGAAATAACTAAACTGACCAGTACCAGGAACCAACCCAGAAAAGTTATTGTAGGAAAAATCAACAGAAGTTAGACTCTGCATTGTTGATATAGAACCAGGAATGCTCCCAACTAAGTGATTACGAGATAAATTCAAATAATTCAGTATCCTCATACCCGTTATTTCAGTTGGAATCTCACCAGAGAGCTGGTTCCGGCTAAGGTCGACAAACGTCAACAGCTTGCAATGGCTGATCTCAGGAGCAATAGGGCCCGAAAAGCTATTATGGCTAAAGTCCATCTTTGATAACTGCTGCAATTTCCCTATTTCAGACGGAATGCGGCCTGTAAACTTGTTTCCATCTAGCAAAAGTTTTTGCACGCCAGAGAAATTTCCAATACTTGGCGGTAAAGGACCGGATAGATGATTGTTGGAGAGACTAATCTGTCCTAAAGTTGTTGATACCCCAATGGTCTCCGGAAATGGACCAGAAAGAATATTATCTTGAAGCTCAACTTGTGTTAGCTTAGGCAAGCTCAAAAGCCCTTTTGGAATTGATCCATTAAGATAGTTTTCACCCATCCGAATTCGACTCAAYGACTCGCAGTGACCCAGTGCTTCTGGAATCGGACCAAAGAGAAAGTTCTCCAAAGTGATCAGCGTCTGCAGCTTTTTTCCGTCGCACATATTTGGGGGTAGAGTTCCAGTCAACTTATTCGAACTTAGATCGAGATTCCGAAGCTTGCCGTTGGTCCCCAATCCTTGTGGAATGCTCCCRGTGAAATTGTTTTCCCAAAGCTGCAACACCTCCAGTTCAGGTAAGTCTCCAATAAACTCTGGTATAGAGCCGTGAAGCTTGTTCCGGAAAAGATTCAAAAGGGTAAGATTTTTTAGCTCTGCAAATGTAGAAGGTATTTCACCTGTAAACATGTTATTTGACAGATCCAATGATTTCAAACTGTTTAAGTAACCAAGCTCCGGCTTCAACGGCCCATAGAGAGCATTCACTTGAAGAAAGAGAGTATCTAGATTCTGCAACTTCCCAAGCTCCGTCGGAATCTCCCCATAGAGCCCACAGCTGGCAGCGTCAAAACGTACCAGCTGCGTCAGGTTCCCAATCTCCGGCGGGATCCCTCCGGAAAAGTTGTTGAAGTATCCAATGTAGAGCTGTTGAAGTTTAGTTAAGTTCCCCAAATCCGGCGGGATCTCGCCGATGAGCTCGTTGCCAGAGACAGCAAGGTATTCAAGATTAGGGAAATTTCCATACTCTCTAGGAATGCTGCCGGTAAAGAAGTTTCCTCCAAGGTGGAAGTGACGAAGGCTGGTTAAACGATAGGCTTCTACMGGTAGAGGGCCATTCATATTGTTATTATAGAAATCAAGCACTTGGAGATTTTGGAGGCGAGCGAGCTCTGTAGGGAAAGTGAGGTTGAACATGTTGTTAGAAAGGTTAAGATATCGGAGAGTTGAGATAAACGAAAGTTCAGAAGGAACTGGGCCACCAAATTGGTTAACAGCGACGGAAAGGTTGAGAAGAAAACGGAGATGTCCAACATCAGGAGAGAGTATACCGGTGAGATTAAGACCAGAAATATCGAGACCCGTGACATGACGGCCATTAGAGTCACAAGTAACACCAGCCCAGGTGCAGTGACTAGTGGAGGTATTCCATGAGGCCAAGGCAGCTTGTGGGTCGTCGGAAATGGCGGATTTTATGGAAAGCAAAGCCTGGTATTCTGGCATGCGAGGTGATTTTGCAGCGAGGGAGGAATGAAGCAAGAGGAAAAGCAGAAGAAAGGCATGCATTGTTGTCGTTTGGTTTCTTCTTTCTCTCTGACCCCTGAGTTTGTTCCTTGGGGAAGAGAGTAGAGAAAGGAGATGGAAGAGCTGAGGCTGAAATGAGGGGAATGGCGTGGGGTTTTTATGACTTTTTCACTCTCTTTTTTGGATGGTTTTACTGATGATTTGGTTTTCTTTTTTGCCTCTTTTGGGGGAAAAAGAAAGAGGTTTTAAAGAACATTTTGATTGTCTGCCTGTACTCTGCCCGGAGGATAATTCTCTTATGCCTCTTTCTTCCTTTTCAAAACTTTTCATCTTTCCTCAATTCAAATATAATTTAGGGCTTTGAGATCAACCCATTTTCTAGAGTAATTAAAATTACAAGGTGCAGAATAAAAGAGGTCAATTTAGCTCGTTAGAGGACAGGTTGATGACTAATCCCCTACCTGTCAGCCTTTTTAACAAAGAAAACTCTGACCTATTAGATACTATTATATTCGATGCTACTTTGGTGAAAGGGAAAGGCTAGCTGCAAACTATTGAAAAAGTGTTCATTTTCTTTTTAAATCAATTCTTCTTTTGAACAAATTATACATATTAAGAAAATATTATTCTTATACATTTTTAATAAAAATGTCATTTCTATTCTTTGTAAATATTTATATGTATTTAATACTTTGAAAATAATATTTTAATCTTACATAAGGCCAATTAATTTGGAATAAACATGAGACGGTGTATTCTGGAGAAGACTCATTTTCTTTCCAATTATGCATATTATTGGAATTTGTAAGAAGGCCTGAAAAGCATCCCGAGAATTGGCCTTAGGTGAAGTTACACATGCGGACCGGGAAGATGACCCGAGAGCGTTACAAAATGGGAAACGTCCCGAGAAAAGGACCAGAACAGAGATGGTTGATTATAAGCGTTAAAAGTTGAGCTTAATCTTCAAATTCCTGCTCATCCATGGCGTACCAGTCAAGAGCTCGTTTTTTGCTTCACGTGAAAGGACACCATTGGGGTTGAGCTTTTCACTAATTACTTCCCTTGATTGTGCCATTAGGAGTTTGATTTGATCGGTCGTTTCATGAGAAACTGATGATGCAGACTGCGTGGCCATGGAACCATCATTTCTTCACTTGATATCTTCTCTGTAACTGTGGCAGAGAGCACCCGGAACCATTTTTGCAGTCTCCCCTAGAATCTAATGAGGRAGAAGCCGAAATTATGCAAAAAGAAATAAACAATTATGGTCATTATAACAGCAATAACTTTGCTGGTTTTTTTTTTTTTTTTAAAATTTCCTAAAGCTGGTCAAATAACGTGACACGGGGCCAATTTTTGTAATAAAAATTACATTTTAATAATGAAGCCTGTATAATATATTTTTTAATTTCAAAACAATTATAATAAGCGGAACTGACTGTTATGTCCTTTCATCTTGTTAAAATATTTCATAATAGATTAAGATAAAGATACTAGGAGTGTAATATATTTGTTTGAAATTAATAAAACGACATATTTAATTTTATTTTCTAAAATAAGAGGATTGTTTATATGAAGAAAAGAAGATAAGATGAGAAAAAAGATGTTAAATCTATAAATTGAAAGACAATAATTTAAAAWTTGAATAAAGGTAAATATATATAAAAAAGAAAAATATTCACTCCGTACCTATTTAGTTTATCTTATCAAATTGATGAAATATTTAGCCCTTACTAATTTATTAGTGGCTTTTTAAAACCAAAAAAATCAACTATCAAACAAAGTTAATGATTAAGATAATAAAGTTTTGGTGAAATTAAAATATGATTATTTTAATCCTTTTAATTTAATATTTTACATATTTTAGGAATCTTTTTACACTATTCCTAACATAGCATACTACAACTTCAAAAGGCGAAGATATTGCATTTTAGGTGGAATTGAACCTCTCATAGGGGATATTTCAGTATTTGCAGAACTTACAACTTAATTAGTAAAACCTTATTAACTATTATGATAATATTTATTTACTAAAAATGAATTACAGTTATTGCCTAGAAAAGTGCCTTTTTTTTTTTTTTTGGAATAATATAGCATTGTGGTGTTACTAATTTTAACTAATGAATAAAATTAGAAACTATTAGGGTTAAAGGCATTTTCTTTTTTTTTAAAAAAAAAACTTTACGATTACATTCTGCATATTCTACGGAATTATTGTGGAGGGCATTGAAGGAATTGAACAATTATTATTTTGAAAAAAAAAAGCATAGATAAAAAGGTAGCTTTCTGAGTCTCTCTTTTACCCCTGGATGCTTTTCCAAATATACAGTACACTGCATCTTGCATAGGACCCATTAGTTCTTCTTTTCCAGAGCGTACAAGACAACGAAATGGTGGACCACGGTTCACAGATGCAGACACCGATTCAATCCCTAACGTAACATCACAATGGGCCGCAGAATGAAAAGAGCACCCGACTGCCATGCCCATATTTCATCATATATTCTTGTAAGGAGACGATGTTACTTTACATTATATTATTCTTTTCATCTAAGGTTAAGTTGGTAACTTCAAATCTTTCATATTCTTTACCTTCTCCTTTTTTCCCAAAAAATCTATGCAATTATAATTATAATTAAAACACGATGTGTACGTTATATATTTTAACTTTTTTAATATCTGAATTGTTATTGGCTACTCGAGTCATATATAATTTACTAATAGTATAAACTAATGAGTGTAAATATTACCATTTTAACCTCTAAGGTCCTAAGTGAAAAGAGGAGAGAAGACCGGGGATTCCTCCGGCAGACTTAGATCAAATCTATTGTTTAGGAAAGCAACGTTGGGGCTTTG
>MEJB01000013.1:6502677-6620168 GCA_001752375.1 Rhazya stricta | reverse complement strand
AWKKWAAAAAAAATTAATAAATATAAAAAGATTTACATTTTGAGAAGCATACTCTTTTAAAATAACTTATATTATTAAAATGATCTATATTTAAAAACCAAGACACAAAATAAAGAAGTTACATTATTGGATATTTATCATTAAGTAATAAATTCTCTTGGCACMTTTTTTGATAATAACATTATATCAATTCCGAAAGCAAAGACAGTATTTAAAAAAGAAAAAAAAAATAAAGATCTCCAAAGCCCTTGATATTGCTTTTCAAGAAAAGAGGGGAAAAAAACCATTTTCAATTGGTTAATTTGTAATATATCATAAATCATTTATTCACTTTGTTTGTGATATTTTATATTATGTCACATCGTGATGTGCACTCATTGGGACAATTTCGCTAATGACACCAAGTATGACAAATTCAAAGTACATATGTTTTTTCCTTTCTTAAACATGTATTGATCCTTTTAACTATTAGCTACTTTGGACTCAAAGGGTGTTTTCAAGACCTCTTCTCATTTCAGTTTTTGAGCACGTATATATTTATCAAATCATAYGATACTTTAACGTTCGTTARCATTCATTTGTATTTGACGAGAATTGAATAATTTTTTCAATATCTCTTTTCATTTCAACTTCCGTGCTTTTGGCTTAACACATGTTGAGACAATCGCTCACCAGCATTTGGCAAGAATTGAACTTCCAGTCTTTTAAATTGAGAGACCTCACCATTTATCGCTTGATTTATAAATAAGGGCGAAGAAGTGCCTCTGTAAGAGAAGTTGGAATTAAAGAAGCAAAAACGGTTTAAACTATTTCCTTTTAGTACAATTAAAATATCTTTAATTTTTGAATTACAAATATAATTTTATTAATAACTTATATATAAAAACATAATGTTTAGATAATTTTGTCACCTAAATTTACAAAAGAGACTAAATATTAGTCATATATTCAAGTAATATCTTAGTAGCAAACCATTCAAGTCATATTAAATTAAACATTTATCTCATTTCAATGCTAAAAAATAATTTTATCCGACGACGCCAGAAGATGAATAATAAGTTGTCTTTTTATTCTTAATTTCACTCCTTCTAAACTCTAGAACCTTAAAAATATGTAATGTRTTCGATTATGACTAATATACTTTCATTCTATTATAATATATMGAATGATATTAAAAAAGTCGAGTCTTCTAAAAAAGGATATGAAAAWTTTCAAWACTAGTGTAATAATTGTTGCCTCTTTTCGTGATRTGAGAAAATTYAATACTGGTATAATAATTGTTGTCTTTAGTCATTTGTAACTCGTCTGAAATTTAGGATGAAGCTAGCAACCTTTTGAATTTGTCATATTTCATGATTAGGATGAAGCTTAGGTAGGCAAGAATGTGTATGCATGGCAAATGMCTCTCTCGATCTATATTAATGTGTCAAATCTAACCTAAGAACTTATGATTTTGCTTGCAACCTCATCTATTGATCCCTCTCTTTGGTGTTGAATTTCCAATGATACTGTTTTTCTTTTTGAATCAAATGCGACTCTGCTGTAACATGCCGTTCCTTTTTCTTCTTTGCCTGTAGATATATAGTTTGTATTGAAGGCCATTTTTGTACGGTGGTAGCTAGAAGAAGCTGGCTCTCCTTGGTGTCGAATTTCTGGATATTTGGCAGTTTTGCAATCATCATCTGTTATAGAATTAGAATTGGAAGTTTGGCTAAATCATCACAAAAGATCAAAATGGATGTAGAAAATACAAGTACATCAGGCCACAAGAATAACCAAGAACAAGGACAAAATTTCCTCAGCTTTATGGTCTAACCCCTAAAGGAGAGATACCAATCTGAAGTAGATGGGGAAAGTAAAAAACATATATCACACTGATCATATATATATGATGACCATTGATCAACTGTGCTAGCAAGGTTCCTCCATATCCTCACATGAGCTTTCTGATAGCCGTTCGTATAGTATTTGCAATATCCTGTGCGCTCATGCAGACTTCATTGTCCATCTGCAGAATAAAACATACCGAAACTAAACTTCAGAAAATATGACAATCTATCTTACCAAATTGCTAGGAGGTTTTTAATCTAAAAACTTTAATCTCACAAATGCATGGCCATCGTAGAAGTTTATGAGCTATAGTTGGAAAGGCCTTGATACCAATTACTAGGTAAACGGAAGATACCTGCGCAATAATGGTAACACTCAGCGTGCTACTGCCGAATGGAATAACGCTACTACTGATGATTCTCAGATGAACCTTTTCTATTTCATATAGGATATCTTTTATAATCCCACTGCGTTTTTCACAGTAGGCTCTAACCAGCACATTTGTGTCGGAAGTTCTTATTTCAATCTCCRGTGGTGACTGGTCGAGTGTGCTATCGCAGTTCTCATCAGACGAAGAGGTTACATCAGAAGAAGCAAGTCGGGTTCTCTTGGAAATTGAAGAGATATTGAGTGATTCCACATGTTTCCTCTTCTTATCGTCCTCGAGCATTTGTACGCGTTCTTCAAGCTGTTCTAGGTATTTGATAGTACCTCCTAGCACAGATGCCTTGTCCAACTGACATCAAAAGAATGAGAAAGATCCAATTTTTCAGTCACCAAACCCTGGTTGTTATTGGACTGTTCTAATAGTTTTTGTACTGTAAATGAAGGAAATGGTAGATCTGTTGTACCTTCTTAAGGCCAGGGATCATTTTTGACAAAGCAACAAATAGCTCGCAGAGCCTCTCTCTCCGCTTTCTTTCTGCTAAAACGTGATCCTGGGCCTGTAAAGGTGTCCTGTTGCAAACCCTTTTAATCGGTTCACCATATTCCGCGGTTCCATATAACTGCTGAATGGAGCTAGGAGAAATTTGAGCTGAAAAGTTCATCTCTCCGACTCCAAGAGACATCGTATCTGCCTCAGTCTTAACAGTGCACTTTCGCTTCCCGTAACGCGTACTGCTTTTCGGTGAGCTGGAATCCCCAAAAAATATGATGTTGGGAGAAGCAGAGGGAGGGACTTTCTGACTCTCTTTCTGGGCTGAAGTGTATGAGCTGAAATCAATGTTCTTGATCTCTTTGGTTGATTTGGCCATTTCAGCTTGAGAATTTTCTTGAATACTTTCAGTGCTTGAAGATGGATAAGCTGAGTAGCTCTCACATGACTGCCACTGATTGATGAGGGCAGAACCATCGGCTGCTTCCTATGCAGATGTAGAAGAAGAAGAAACAAATCAAGAACTGTACCAATTAGGGCGACGTTGTGCAGCAGATGCACAGAACATTTTCTCGTCAATCAGATATTGATAAGCAAAACATACTAGTATGCAGATCGGAACAAATGAAAACGAAAGGTTTCTTGATGGCTTACCAATTCGGACAACCAGAGGTCTCCTAACAGATCCATCACCAAGATTGATTGTTCAACAATTCTTTAATTAATTTGTTTATCTGATCTGGACAAGTGAACTTAGGAACAGAAAATGAGATCTAGCTGTGCCTGGTCACTATATATGGATCTTCTTGAGATAGTTTCAACAATTAACTGCACTCTGAACTCTCAACAGCAAGACTAGAATAAATATTGGAAAAAGAATGAGAAAGTCTTTAACAGTTGGAAGATGATATAAGAAAGGAGCAAAAGAGGTAGACATTATTGGCACGTGAAAAATGCAAGTGGGGACGCTCCCCCATTTTCTCATTCAAGCTTTATTCGTTGAATTATCTATATTTATTTAGATGAGAATTACTGTTGTTGGGTGTTTGGGTTCTTTCTGGACATTGTTTTCTTCTTCCTCGTGTGTGCGGTCAAAATTTGGTACCCTTTCCTCCACTCCCATTTTCTTGGCTCCTTCCTTCCTGTTCTTAAGATAAATATTTTTACTTTAATTTCGTAACTCATAACCATCGTGAATGTATTTAAATCGGGCTTTTCTTCCTTTTTGACTTGCTACACCTGCAACTGCAAGAGCGGTCTCAATCCAAATAGATTCATCAAAGAGTTAAATGTGGAATCCACTGGCTTTAGAGCTTCCATATATTAGCTGCATAATGGGTTCTGGTTGAGAAAGGAGCAAAGTTCTTCATTGGTGTGCTTAGCCACTTCCTTGGGCCAATATGCCGCTTCCCTCCTCTAGACTACGAGGCCTTCACCAATATCACTTTTTTACCACAAGCCTCTTTTGCAGTGAAGGTACAAAGCTGTCAAGTATAGGCTGGAGACAAGATGACCCCAGGGAAGATAAAAAATATGGCAGAAAGAAGAAGGAAACGTGAACAGGGAAATTTATTTAAAGAATTCTTGCTTTGGATTATAAGGAAGATGCTGATCTGTCTTAAGATCTGAAGATCATGATGGAGATTTTATTATTTTTTTAAAATATAAATAATTAATCCACTCATGGACATAATTTCTTATGATGCACTAATTAGCTAACGCTGCTCATGCTTTAGGGGCTAATAATTAATGGAAGATTCACAAAAACTAATCTATTTAAACATTAAATAACAACAATTAAATTCACACCCCAATCGTTAATATATAGTAGAAATAATTCCTCTTCTGCTTTGACTTAATATAATGTTATTTTAATCTAAATAATATATATTTCTTAATTAAGATGTAAATTTAGAATGAAATAATTTTTATTTAATCTTTCATATATTAAATATTAAAAGATTTGTTCTTTTCTCTATTTCCGCGTTTAATGACAAGTAAATCTCGAAGGTATAATATTTATTTCTAGAAGAATTTTTTGATGTTACATGCACATCATACAACGTGCGTATTTTATTTATATTTTATATTAAATAAATAAAATATTAGTAATTAACGCGAGAAATTCGATCGAAGATATGTAATCAGTGGCGTAAGAGTGGATCTTTAGAGTGAGAAAGGCTTCAAGATTACGGATCCGTGGACCATAAACTTGCTTAAACTATTTCAGTCAGACAAATTTGCTCTTGCATTCACGGAAATGAATAATTTTTTTTATCAAATTTATAACGTTATCACTAGCRGAATTAAGGACATTTTGTCTTTTTATGTTATTTCTTTGGTCCCACATTCCTTTTCTCTCATCTTGTTCTTCTTCTTCTTCTCACTTGAAACCCTAGCCGCCACAGTAGTAGCACCTCCAACAGACTACTCCCGTGCCCCCATCAGGGTCGCATGGTGGCTTAGGTGATGCTGGTGGAAGACGAGCAGATTGAATTGTGATTTGGAGATTTTAATAATAGGTTTAGGTGTTTCTAATTTTAGAGTTTGAATTCTATGTGAAAACTCCGAACGTAGACTGGTGATCGGCGGCTGCTCCCGGCCGTGGGAGGCTGTATAGTATTGAGGAAGAAGAAAACCCAACATGAGAAAAAGACATTTGATACTTGTCTGAGCTGTACCTTTTATAATGCAGATTGTACTTTGAAGCATAAATAGAAAGAAAGATGAGAGTGAATAGAAAAATATAAGAAAACTCTATTAGTAATAAGAAAGGAATGGGCAGCCACCACTGTTCATTTTTGTTAGTTATAACAGTTGGAAGAGACTGAGACTTCATAGGAACAATTCAGTCCTCCTGAGTCCACAGTTTAACGGTCTTGTCCTCTCCAAGAGCACCCGATGCAAYCATGTTTTCTGTCGGGTGACATGATACTGATATGACAGGATCAGTGTGACCTTCCAATTTCTGGACTATTTTCCTGGACTGAAGCTCCCATAAGTAGACACAATTATCCTCAGAACCACTCACAATGTACTTGCCATTTGTTATGGAAAATGTTGCAGAAATGCAATACTTCGAATTGAGATGACCGGTATAAGTTTTCAGAAATTTACCAGTTGAGAAGTTCCATAGCCGCTGCAAACAAATAGAATTTAATAAAGGTCAATCGGCATCTACAAACATAACATATACTATGCAAGAAAAAAAGAGACCATTTGCATGCATACTTGAAGACGGAAAAGTATGTAACTAATGAGAAAGCATAAAAAACAAYGTAAACAGTCTAATATTCCAGTAAGAAATTTTACTTGCCACCCATTTCCGCAAATGAGAATGAGCTTATCAAATTCGTAGAGCCAAAGCAGTGCTCAGACAGCAAAAACTTCGCAATAAAACCTCCAAGCAAAGGAAACTCTTCACACGGCATAGACTTTCAAAATACCATACTAACTATTCACGTTTTATATATAAGGCTCCAAGACATAAAACAAAAAAAAAAACAAGAAATAGATTCATCAAAATGCAAGAAACGATTGTTCATTTTTTAAAATGGCTGGCAAAACAAAGGGAACTCTGTTCTCTTAATAAGGCCATGACAAACACCATATACCATAGCTGAATTAATGAATTCCATACCATCAGCTTCCACCTAAACACTCGGTTTTAAAACTTTTCGGCCTCAATTTGCAACGTCAACATGCAGCTAACACATATAGATGATAAATGTATATTAATGGCCTCACATAGTTTCCAATATTAAATGTAGCTGAAGAACTAACATATTTCCMAATATATATGTACATAATCACAACAACAGGAGAAGAAATACAAGAAAGACGATGAGGCTTCCTCAAGAAATTACAGTTACATAATTTCAGATCCATATTTGTACCACCTACACTCCATATACACCATCCTATTAGAATGCGTACTAGCGTAGTTAACACTCGCAGATTTTAACCAACCATAACGTGCATCTTGTTTGCTTTTTGGGCATATCAGCAAGAACAAGACAATTCAAGATCAACTCTGACCGAATTTCAACCTGTTTCTGCCGACAAGACATGTCAAACTTTACACAGAACGAAAATCTATGTTTAAAACAAGTGTGACACTCCAAAACCTTATCCAAGTTCAGGTAACTTAAAGATAATAACATAGTTCCTATGTCAATAGGGAGTCGCACATTACACCTGCTCCTATTCAAAGTGTACCCTCAGAACCTTTAGGATTAAGGTGAAATCTATAAAGATGGAAGGCAAATATTCTCCGGCCTGTACATAAGAGCACAATGTTGCAGTATTTTTTTAAGCACTTTTTCTTTTTTMGACCCCCCTCCCCTCCAAATTAGGTATTACCATGTCCATATTTTGCCAATAAAAGCTGCAGTCACATATAACTAACCAGTCATAGAACATGTTAAGATCCCACATTGACTAGGAGTATGGCCAAAGGCCCCTCATATGACATGGGCATTCTCTCCAATGAGCTACTTCTTGAGGTGGAGTTAGGCCTAGGTCCATTTTCAATAGTACAAGCAAAGTAACCGAACAACAGGTTATAACTAATGCCAGAGACTTTTCCAATGCTACGAATCAACAAAGAGGGTAGAAAGAAATGATCTTTTGTATTTTCAACAAGCATATTTGATGAAAACACTTTGCTATCCTTCTAGCACCTAAGTAAAACTCTTCGCTGTCTATGCATCCCTGACCCAGTGTTTCCAAATCGCATGGTTTGACATGTTTTACAAGGGGAAATTAAAGACATGACAAAAATCCCTCTTTTGTTCACCTTATAGCACAATGTACCGAACTAAAGTATCATACCTTGCCTACTAAAATGTTCCTCTTTTTCCTATCCAGGACTTCAATCAAATACTTATGATTAACATAACATGGGACTGAAACTTGAAACCATTTTAATATGGAGTACCTAATCAGCTGACATAAAAGAACAGGGAATGATAAAAATTTCCCATTTATTGTCAATAAAAGAATAAGAATTTCCACAGTAGTTGAAGTCTTCATGAGTTCCTTAGGAGTRCAATATCTGCACATAAAAGCTATCTTTGCCAACTGTATAAATGAGGTTAAGAAATGCGCTCCATTTGCAAGTATCTCACAAGATCTCTTGCTAGGTCTATAGAAACAAACTCCTAGCAAGGAAATTGAAGATAGCAAGAACTGTCAAACATCAATTTACACCAAATGGAAACAAGAATATGCAGGAGACTACGATGCACAGGAACCAACAATCAAACTACGACATCACTAATCGTCATAACCAGTCATGCATCCTGAAAAGTATCAAATGAAATCTTTCTCCAAACTCACCGAGTTTAGTACTCAACTGGACAAGTTAACAGTTTAACAATGGGAATTAAAGAAAGAATAGAGATTACCAATGTATTATCCAAAGTTCCCACGAGGATGAACTTGCCATTGGGCGAAAACCTCACGAAACTCACGGGTGGATTCTCATCATCGATCAGAGTCTTCATACAATGCCCAGTTGAAGCATCCCAAATCCTACATAATCCATCATAGCTGCTCGAAACGATAAGTGTGCCATCCCGGTTAAAATTCACAGCCGTGACAGGATCGGAATGAGCCGGCAGAACCTTCAAGCACTTTCCAGACTTGACATCCCATATTCTAACCGTTTCATCAAAGGAACCGGAAACAAGCATGTTAGATTGAGGGTTGTAGTTAACGCAGAAGACATAATTGGTGTGGCCGGTAAGGGTTTTAACAAGGGTTCCGGTGGAAACATCCCAGAGGCGGACGGTTTTGTCGTCGGAAGCAGTAGCAAGGAAACGGGCATCAGAGGAGAAGGCCAGGTCGGAGATACCTTGTTCATGGCCTTGAAACTCGTGGAGAAGGGAGCCATCAGAAGGGGACCAGGTTCGGGCAGTCTTGTCAGCGGAGGAGGTGGCGAGAAGTTGGCCGTCGTCAGAGAATTTGACACTGGAGATGGCGCGCTTGTGGCCAGTTAGGGTTTGCTTTAGCTTGTATGGCTTGAAAGACTCCACAGGGTCTGCTGATGAGGCCATAGAATTTTCTTCGCTTTTATGAATTTCACAGAGTGAAAAGGCGGAAACTTTTTTGGTGGATTTAGGAATTTAAGAATGGGTTTAAAAACTCCGACGAGAAGTGTGTGTGCGTGGGGGTGAGACAGAGAGTGAAAATCTCAGAACCCSTTCTGGATTTGGTCGGATTTCAGGTCCAACGGCCTCTCGGCAGATTTTGATGTGTGCACGCTCCGAATTGGGATAGGACCAATRTACTGCAAGCTACAGGGAAAAGAGATGACCATTTTTTATTTTTTGAAAACSCAGAAAGTGAAATTGAGCGCCTCCTCTTCCCGGAAAAATGCGACCAAATAATAAGTCCAACCTCACAGTCACAGTTGTGGGATTCAACATAAATTTCCCCTCGAGTTAATTGCATAGGCATAAAATTGTAGGCACAGTTTTATAGGCATAAAATTGTAACAAGTTAACACTTAAATATATATATATTTTTTATAATGCTTAAAGTAATTATATATTTCTTATCATCTTAAAAGTTTAGATCMCTATAAAACACATTGAAGTTAACAGTGTTATTTGGAACTTTTAGACCGTTTGGGAATTTTTGCGCATCACATACTGCTAGAGCAAAACTTTTTAACTACAATTACCAGAAACCTACTCAGATCTCTTATTAATAAATGCAAAAAGTCCATGTAAGGCGACGATTGCAGCAATAAACGCTCCAAATATCAGCTCAAGCAGGAGATCTTATGCAGCAAAACTGTTCATCAAGAGATGCACATTGTAAACTTGTTTTTCTTTAAAATTTGAATCAAYGGCCTTTGCCKCTTCTGATCCCTTACAAAAAGTTCCGCTTCCTCCTATTTGGGTCCAGTATACTAGCCTATAAACAATGTAATCACATTTGCGATATCATACAATCATGCATGTCACTTGTGTCTGTGGAAATGAGAAAGCATAACAGATCGGACGTGAATTGAAGGGACAAAAAAAGAAGAGAACAAGAGGAATATCATGATCATTGCGTTGACTGCAATATTCTAATTGTGGTCCTAATCCTCAGAAATATGTACAATTGGACGGCACAAAAGAAATGGAGCGGCGATTTCCATATTAGGAGGCGAAGAAGTCTATACAAGTCTGGAGGGATGAGAATCAACACTACGAGGACTAAACCAATTTTGCCTGGTACTAGCTAAGGAAGGGGGAAACCGTGACATCTCCTGCAGATTAGAGGATGATGCTCTTGGAGACACGAGAATAGGAATGGCTGAAACTTGCTGCGGTGGTCTATGTCCGAGCAAACCGGGTGTCGTTCCACCAGTACTGGGCAAAATTTCTCTCTGTGAGTCCTCATTACTTCTCACTCCAACATGAAGGTCTTTGTTGCTCGAAATAGTTTGTCCACAAAGCCTGTGTAAAAGAATCAAGGGTTTAACGTATCCAACAGCAAAAAAAAAGGAAGAGAGAAACTGCAGAAAAAAGAGGAGATTTTCTTGAATGGAAACTAGCAACGGTAAATTCATCAGTGACTGCAGGAAAAGTACCTGCTGCTCCCTCCCATAATTGCCATCATTGTTTGACGAGACAGGTGATCTCATAGGCAGATGAAGATTATGCAGATCTAGAGGACACCTATCACGACTAACATACTGTGAGCCAGGCCAATTGCCAGTCCAGTATTGACTACAAAGCCTTATACCAACTGACAGTGGATGACTGTTAGATGTGCAATAATATGCACTACCGTTCTCCTCCCTGCTATATGTATGAGGCAGTTTCCAGTTTTCCTTGGAAAATGTCCTAGAAACTATTTCTTGTCCTTGTGGGGAAACAGAAGAGGGTGCAGAAGGGAACTCACTATACGGGGAACAAGAAGATGGAGAGTATCTTCCACATCCCAGATTTGATGACTGCCTCCTATTTGCAAGGCCTAGTTGAGGTGTTGTGATCAAGTCTTCAATAGTAATTCCTTGCTTTACAGCAAGCTCAAATATCTGTTTGTCATCAAGTCCTAAACTCAGAAGCAAACTCCATAGCTTCCTCCGTGCTTCCCTCTGGTTGTGAATGATTTGATCCCTCATTGCCATTTCAAACTGTAGTTCTGTATTAGCAATTCCCTGTTTAGACCAAAGTTCAATGATCATGAGACTGGGAAGAGAAGTTCTCAGACACTTCTAATCCCTAAAAGCCATCAATGAATGTTCAACTTCTAGAATAACTAGACTTTCCAGGAAGTCAGGATCTTGTACCCACAAACACAGGATGTCAGATAAAAGTTACAAAGACAGAACATCAAGTATGCTTGACAGTTGGTGCAAGCTTACTTTGAAAGTTTAGGTAAAGTTAGCAATCACCACTTAACCTATTTTAATTATTATGAAAATAAAAAGGGAAGTTTTTAATAGAAAATACCAAGTGGAAGTAAAATTCAAGTTTCTACATTGTATTGGTTATAAATAAAGAAGAAATAAAATGTAATATAACAACAATTTACCAGGAGCCTGTATTGACTGAGGATTCGCAAGTAGGTTTTGTTGCCATTGTTGGTGATTGCCTCTTCAATCATATCTTGTAGCTGGCACTTGCGTTTCTCGTTAGCTTCTATCTCCTGCAGGACACAGAATCAGTAAAACCACAAATATAACTGCAAAAAAACCTTTAAATACAAAAAGTATTGTTTTACCGTCTGATAATGGACACCAAGTTCATCATTGTCACGGATGTTATCTAGAATGACTTGACGCCTTGCTCTCAACGTCTGCACAACTGCTCCATCTTTTTCAATTGCCTGGAATGCAAATAAGGCTCCTCTTACATATGCAGTGAATTACAAATATGAGCAATATATTCATATGTTGTAAATACCTTTATCAAGAGGGAGTGTCAGCAAATGAAAGTCAAGGCAACAATAATATCAATACCTTAGCATTTGGAGCTATGATGAGCATCACACTAAAACCTCACCATTTCGGGATGTAACGAATGTTTGCAGGGAATAATAAAAGGAATAAGGTTGTGATACATTATAATGTGTACAGTATTGTTATTTTAGCATTAACAGCTTGCTTTGCTAACCAAGTTTCACATATCTGAATCCAACAATATTATAAATTGTCAGAACTGAGAAAGTAGCATGAACCAACAGTATTAGACGCCTCATGGAATAGATTACTAAGCATAAGGAATGACACTGCTGATCCTCAACGAGGACGGAAGGCCTAGGGTTTTAACATTGATGGGATAGGTCTTTTGATATGATATATGCGTCACCATGAGCTAGCATGAGTACAAATGCATGTCAACAGTTACACATAACAATAAACAACAACAACTTGCAAGYATGAGGTCCTCAAGATAAGAACCAAATCTACTCTAACCTGTTGTTTTGCGATAGCATCATCCAGCTGTTGGAGTTTACTGCGATTACGAAGGTTTGTTTCCTCAAGTTCAAATAAAGCCTTCTGTAAGTTTATTCGTTCCTGGACATTTTCACTGGTTTCTTGGCTCAAGACATTTAACCAAGATACTTCATCATCCATAGCCTTTTCAGTTGGCTTAGCACTTAGTTGAGATTCCTTTTCAGCTAATTCTTGCCTCAATCGGCTTACCTCATTCTGCAAAGTTATATGAATGTTGAATGGATCTAACTGAAACAAGATATGTGTTTTGATAATATGAAAATGGCTACCTGAAGATTATCGATCATCCTTTGATAGTCTGATACATGTGTATCAATGGTGCCAATATTTTTCTGACAAGCACATAGGTCCATCATCAAGTTTAATAAACATCCAAAAGGACATGTCAATTGATATGTATCCAGGAAACAAGCAGACAAAGGCATCAGGAGACAACACAGTAAAATGATTGCATCTAAGAAACAAGAAATCAACTATATCATCAATTATACATCCCCATTCTTTACTGCACATGCAAAGCCACAAAAGCCTTGTCTGAATGAAAATATTGACTATTTGGTCACGGCCAGTAGTAATAGCACCAAAAAGATCCCAATTTGCAGAAAGCCTGCTCATGAATCAATGTTCTGGATATACATCAAGTGCTTCGCACAATAAGTAAGCACATAAACTGCACCATATTTCTTTTAGTGGAAAGATATGGCCAATTAGGTTCCCTGCCTCTATGAATTGTTCTAAGGAGAAAATGTATACGTATGTCACTTACCCGGATGTGTGTCCTGATTTCCTTTGCTCTGCTAGCATACTTCAATGTATTAACAGTATGGTGATATTGACCGTCAGCAGGTGAAATGGTGGCGATCATTATTGTTTGAGAATTACCACTTAGACCATCTTTAAGAATCCGTGTCAATTTGCTGAAAATTTTCTGAAACTAAGCTACAATTATGGGGCGAATCAATAAAACAATGATAATGACTAGCATACCTGTTGCGGTAAGGAACATAAGCTAGACCTTTCTTCTGTTGTTTTCCAAGAGCATTTATGCAGTTTGCTAAAGCAAGAAGAGATCTATTGATATTTGCACCATCTCTCAACTTTTGGCCTCCATTATTTGTTTCAGATGCTCGTTCACTAAAGAAAAGAACTATAATTATACCAATCTCATGTCAATTGAACAAGACTTTAACTGCACAATGAAATAGAAAGGAAAGCCGACCTGCCAGCAAGATCAACCAAAGCAAGTTTTCCTCTAATAACCTGATTAGGATACTTGTCACTCTGTCTTCTAATGACGTTTATCCCCAATACTGCATGTGAGCTGCCAATTGGAAGCTATTCCTCTGTTACATGATGCAGACAAGATGAACCTGCCTAAAAGCATTAATTAAACTAGCTCTGCTCTGCTAGCATTATTAAGATGACAAATTTATAATCTATAACAGTGAAACAATGTGTCAGGAATATCAAGACTAGGATGCATAATAGGATTTACTCAAGAATGGAAAGCATAAACAAATTAACATTGCAGTTTCACTTCACACTGAGYTTAGCCAGAGTCTCCTTTATAATTACAAATAATGAAAATAAATAGAGTAGTAAATCAAATAGCTTGCTTATGATAGAGGTAGCCAAACTAAACTGGATAGGATTTTATGCCAAACATATACCACAAATAGTTCAGGCAAAATCTCTGGCTCAGTTGGACAATGACTAAAATCACAGAAAAATGAGACAGTGTCTGTGCAAATTAGTAAAAAGAAAGGAAGGTTATCCAGTGAAGACTGCCTGCTAAGTGGAACAAATCCATAGTCTATTCCCTTSTGTTTTCATTTTCTGAGCTACAATGCCTTATTATACAGAAGTAACATGGTAGCCAAAGAAGGGCTGTACTTAGGTAAATTTAACGACATATAGCTAAATGATTCTTTAAATTACATGCCAGTGTCAGTTTTCTATTTCTGTGAAAACAGAATATGCACAGAGTCAGTAATGAGCAGAAGCAATATAATTCAGCTAAAATTTCAGAAGGTACACAATACTGACCGGGAAGAAGTTTCATTAGCTTCTGTGCTTTCAGTTTTCCGCCTACTGTTACCCAAATTTAGAAGTTCAAGAATCTTATCAGCTGAGTTCACCTGTTCAGAAATGAAAGGTTCACAGAGAAACCAACAAGAGGAAGACGAGGTTAGTAATGCCTGATTGTTGTCTTCGTCAGAGGAMGTAGATGAATCAGAGATTATGACATACCCAAATAACAAAACTCAAAAGAGAATGTAACCATAATGAGTATACATGAAGGATGAGCCAAATAAAACAAGTACAATTGCCCAAGGATGGATTATCACTCAAGACATATAATAGGTGATATCCACCTCGTCAATTTTATGCTCATCCAGGTAGAACTTCCAAAACATATCCTGATGTAAGCCAGCATAGATTGATGTTATTATAAAGATAGTTTCCATAAGGAACATCTATAAACAATGCGTTAGTGTCAGCCTGTAAAGTCAAGGAAGAATTATATAGCAACTTGGAGTAAGTTCATATCTAAGAGAAAAACATTTTCTATAAATMATAATAATGAGTATGTAAAACAAGATTTCAGAAAGGAGCAGTTACAGGACAGGAGTAAACACGTCAACAAATTAAAATACATTTATGTCTTAAAGGAAGCAGAATAAAAGAAAGAAAGGAATATATGCTTGTACATCTGTGCGCATTTATGCGTGGAGACACACAAATTAGGAAGAGAGGGTGCCAGATTTTAACATCCTCAAAGCTTAGCCCAAGACATTATTCAGTTTACTGCAACAGAATTAAAAGAAGAAAGCAACAAGAGGAGAACAAGAAGGGAAGAACTGAATGCACTGGAAAAGCTCTTTTTCAACATTATTGATATTTATTATGCTAACAACCACCTTCATGAACCAAATTTGAATACAAATACAGAGCACATACACACACATAAACTCATTATTTATGTTTAAGGAACCTGTTAATTGCCTAAATTTATACAAGATATAATATGCTGCGTGGCAAACAAGAAACAAGCAAAACATTTGCACCTCTATGTTCAGACTTGGAGCAGCCCCACCTATTYCTTGTGTTTATTTAATGGACCATATCTAAGAGAATATAACATGGAAGCAACAACGAAAGACTGAAACAGCAAATACATCAACAGAATAACACACTTGAGAAGAATTTTATGTTGGCAGCTGTGCTTCAGATACATCTTGAATCAAAATATGAGATATAGCTACTCCCTTTAGTAAAAGAAAGAGATGACCTTGATACATCTGAGACCAGCAACAATTATTCCTTGCTCTGGATCCTCTCTGAGATCCAGGTGGCCTGATGATTTCTCAAGCAAGTCATAGATAACCTACATTTAACAATGTTATTATGGACCCAACTTCTGATTGCATATGTGAAACAGAATATGTTCCATGGATCTGCAAATTCTACCTCATTGTAGACTTCAAGGTAAGAACAAGTAACTTCAAAAGCATCAGAACTATTATCCTTCTTCATCAGTTCAAATATTGTCTTCAGACTGAGAACCATAAGTCCAGGATCATGTTCACTGCCAACCATCGTATATGTCTTACCACTGAAAGTAAATTAATTGTTATACCCAAAAGTAGTCCAAAAGCAAAATCAAGAAGGAACAGAATCTTGCAAATCATCTTGAGCCAATATATGCAAACACTAAGATATAATTCCTTGTTCACATTTATATCTATCCTTTTGTGCCATACAAATCTTTTGTTGCATCACCATCCTCCTAAATATACAAGCTTAGGCTGTGTGACGTAACCACACATTGCCACTAGTTAGAAAACCCCTAAATAGGGCTCAAAGCTAAAAGTTTCAGCTATTTCTCTTGGAAAAAGGAAATGGGAGTTTAGACTTTTTTCTGCGAACAAGAAGGTTATTACTATTTTCAAGGAAGATCTATGCTAATTGTCTAATTCTGTGGTCCAGGAGGAATTTGACAACAATGGCAAAATGCCAAAGTAATGTTTTTGTTTCTCTACCATCTCTTCTGCCCTCTTATGCAAGGAATGAAGCATTCACTGCCAATGAGGTAATTGATACCAGGTAAAAACTGTTCTATACTATTATGAGTTTGAAATTGTAATGAGTCCTTGTTCCTGTGAGTGAAGAAGCCTGAAAAGGACTAGAGATCAGAACATCTTGGTTCTGCCACCAAATGAATAAGCATGGGTTATTTCTCCAATCACATACTGGCAACCAACAGATTTAGTGTCAATGCTTCTCCTTGGTAAAGTAAGGCTTTGGAAAAAAATAGAGCAAATTATTAATAGTAGCAGTAGGGACCATCTGATAGTGTTAACTTCACCAGTAATCAAATTAAAATACCTTCCAGTCGAACCATAGGCAAAGATAGTTGCATTGAGACCTTGAATTACCCCAGCAATCGTAGAGTGTATGCTTCTCTTGTAAACATCCTGACCGTAAAAGACATTTAGTAACACACTCATATATGTTATATGATTTTAGGCCGTTTGTGTTCATGGAACTATATCACTTTCTTAACATAAGTATGGTTTGCAATGTCATATAGGATCCCATCACATTACAAGCACTTCATACCCTCAGTAAGTGAAGTCAAACTGGGATTTTAATCCTGAAGCCTTTGCATCTGCATAAGTTTGAGAGAATAACCCTATTGTAGCAATGCCCACAATGCATCTAACAAAGTACAGGCACAGTAGAGACCCAATTTCAAATTTCCTCATGCTTATCAATGCACTAGGATCAACTGGATTTTGCTAGATCATGTTTCAGCAGGAAACCATTTTCCATGTTCAATATAAATGCTTGCCTAATTATAGAACCATATGACCAGGGCAATGACTGATTCATGTTGAGGAAATTGAAGAGCCAGGTCATTATGTAGGAGCGCGAGCGTCATGTAATGTAACAAAAATGGATATTTTTCACCTTTGTTTAACAAATGTGAAGAAAAAAAATTCAATGAGATCAGTTCATCAACTGATGAGTGTAGCTTTGTGTCCCTTTGATGTCTAGCCAGAGTGTCTCAGTAGCTCATGCTTACTTGTTCGGGCTTGCGTTCGTGGAGAAGTCCCCACTCTCTTGTGAAAAGAGTTCAAGGGCACAGAAGTAAGCATGAATATCCGGGGCGCAAAAAAGAGTATAACAAGAGAAGAAAAATAGGACAACTAAACAAGAAATAGAGGCAACCAATTTGTTGGGGAAAAAAAAAAAAGGGCCTAGGGGGATATAAAACCCCCCCCCAAAGCAAATAATCAAAGTATATCGCCTTTCTTTAGTTCTGTTTTTTTGTAATAGCGATCTAAATAATCCTAGTCGATACTTCAGGAATCTAATACAATTACTTCTGCAAATGCCTTGACTGGCATGTACATAGGCATGTCCTCATTTTGATTCCACAACCAAAAAAAAAAAAAAAATGTAAGAAGATAGTGTACAGACAAAATTAAATATGATTATTCTTATAATATCAGAATATAAATGAATACAAATATTCCAGCAAAGTATGGAAGAAAAAATACCAAAAAAGGAAATCGATAAAAATGAAAGTCTTACCTATCGCATGTTGTGGACTCTAACTAGCGGCGAACATGCTCTCTCTGTGTCAAAGGTCTACATTTATAGCAGGCCACCTATATGCACGATCAACGATGTATTCAAACAATGAGAGTCAGCTACTGCGTTCTTTTACCTTGCGTCCATCGTAGCATAAAATTGTACACTGCAGTGCAAATTTAAGTTTCGAAAGTGAGAATAGACTAACCGTGAGAGTTGTGGTCTTCTTGGTAGCTGGAGCCCTAATGCTTGGCATGTTTGAACACCATTCACTTACAAAATTACTTAATCGGATGCCAAAATTTCCACCATACAGAATCAGGAACCCTAGCTGGCATTCAAATATATGCTGTACATAGTAAAACTAAAAAACCTTCCCTCCGTTGCCAATAAGAAATTAGCATGCCAAACCTGCAATATTGGAGTTAAAGATCTTCTCAAAAGATTGACAACAACAATACTTTTATGATTTAGTCTATGTCGAACATTTTGAAGAATCCAGGTTGTACTAAACTGAAACACAAATTAAGCACGCTGTCACTCTCAGCTCAAAATCTCCATTTCACACTGAAAATTGGTGGAAAAAAAATACTAATAATCGGGCGTTTTTCACCGTAATGCAAGACGACAGACCTTTAGAACTTTTCCAGCGAGATGAATAAAAATTCAGCTGAAAAATGGCAAAGATGAAGACAGAAGAAATGTCAAGAGAAGAAAAACACCAAGACTAAGAGTCCGTTGATGTTGAAGTCTGCACGATTCAAATTGTTTAGGTTTTAAGAGAAAGTCCAGATATCTATATATTATAATGGCTGCGTAAAGTATAGGTAATCGCAACGCCACTGCATTAAATAGTGAAAATTTTAGAACTACATATTTCACGCGCGTAATTTGGGAAGAAGAAGACAAAAGGAAGTTTAGTTCAGAATCGTTGATGGCTTCGCCGTTGAGATTCTACATAGGGAGATGGGCCGCTGCTGGGCTGGACCTTGTTTCTTCGACTGTGACCCGTTGAGTCTGATTGTGATAGTTCGTTAATTCAGAGAAGTCCGGGTACTCTTGACTGACACCCTATTTGATTGTAAGTACACTACTGCCTCTTCATAATTTGCCATGTCCCTCCTTGCAAGGAAAATGGTCCTACAAAATTTATAACAGTGGAATAGACTTGCACATATCCTAACATGTATTTATAACCAACTTTATCATTTTTCCTTGTAGTGGTCTCATCCGCCAAATGAGAGTTTTTGAATCCCAAAAGACTGGCATTATGATCATTGTTAGTACTTTATTTTTTAATAAATTTTTCATGCATAATCTTATGTTTTTAGCCTTCACATCACTGATCTTTTTTTACACCTTAATATTAATGTAATATGAAATTGCATCATCATTATTTTTTTTAATCAAAAGTAACAAAATCTCACTGAAGTAATAATAATCTGCGTCTGTAAAAGAAGAGTATATTTTTACTTTATCATTAAGATTCTGTTTGCTTTCTCTCTCGTCGCTTTTAATACAAGATTGTCCAAATGTTGAGAAGGTTACCATTTTCTKCTCATCCATGTTCATTCGGCCAACAATTTACCRACTTTAATTGTACTTGTCCTTTTAACATAGGAAGAGAAATTTTCCATTATTTGCTTTCTTGTAAATGAAACTAACCTGAAATATTCACCAGATTCTGCCAAAAGACAGATTGACAGCTGATGTATATTGACAAATATATCATTGTCAGCCAAGAAAGGAGAAGAACGACTGGAATCAATTATTGAGATAAACAGTCGAAGGACATGTTAGTGGAAAAGAACGAGAAGAGGACCAGGGTCTAGGAGAAGAAGAAAGAAGAAAAAGGGAAGGGGCGGGGGGGGTGGGAAGAGATGGGACAGACTTCTCAAGAATAGTAGGTTATGAGAGAATCAAAATTTATAGAAACTTATTCACAGCCATAAATGATCTGTATGCACCACACGCTTATTATCTATAGTCCCTGCAAGAACAAATATTCATATGCACCCATTTCTATGTTGTATATGTACAGAAATCTGCCTCACAAGTTTTTAATTGCTGTATATGCTGAAACATGTACATCACAGCATTCTGCATCCCATGAGAAATCTTTCGTCATTGCCTCCAATATCCTCCTGTTCCACTGAGATGGGTTGTTCTTCTGCCGAGAAAAGAGCAAAACGTTAATTTGTATAAAAGCTGAATAAACAACTCTTATGTGGAGAAGGAAACAAGAAAAAGCAAAGGTTAGGTGGAAGCCTGCACAAGTTCATCAATTGCTTGGCTCAAGGACATCTTTGCAAAGGAATTGTTGATGTACTGCGAAACTTTTGTGCTCTCAAAATCATGTTCCCCATCTTGCCTGTTGATCCATACTTGCATAAGGTTTCTCCCATTTACAGGTGTATAAAAGGTTAGAAAAGTTAACTTTGCACATTGCACTAACCTGAATCTACTGTTAGTATAATTTGCTGCCACAGGAACAGTTCCATATCTCATGGCCTTCAGCTATAAAATGAAACAAAGAATCCAGATTAACTATTTCAATAACATGCAGAACCACAGCAAAAATATAAGAAAATTTGGCCAGGCTAGGATGTCATACAATGAGGCCATCGTACATTAGTTAAAGCTCTCAAACTGTCCCAACACGCACACAGAGGAGTCCATTTTACTAAGGAATTGCCACATGGATGTTTCCCGATGGGTCCGCATTTTCCACTTTTTCTCCTTCACAGGTAAATATTTTTTTTCATGTAACCCTTCTTAGACCTAGTTGACGTCCACAACATGGTTATTCTAGAACTTACATATGCAGTATACATTCGATCTTATTGAAGACTTAAGGACTTTGTAATGGCTTGAAGATAAGTAACTTATTTTATTCCTTCTTCTTTCGGGTTAATAGAGGGTAATAACTTTACTAAGCAATCTTGTCATTGGAAGTGCTTGACAGTGGAGAGATCCATGCCTCTCGTTACAAATTTATAATGTAACATCCATGGAATGACTGCAAGAAGCTGCATACTGCTAGAAACCTTTAAAAACAACACATACCGGCAGTTGGAGTACTGAATCATCAAAAGATGAGCACAGCAAAATGTCAGATCCAGCAAATATCAAGTGCAACAGAGCTTCATCATATTCGCTCACAAATCTCACATTCCCATCCTGCGAGACAGAAAATTAACTGATGTCTAATATGGCCAGCACACTGAACATAACTTGAGTCATTATATTCCAAAATCAAATAAAAAATCTGCAGATAGAACTTGGAAAGTATGTAGAACAGCGATAAAAATCTGATAAAAATGCCCCATACACCAGTTATTTTGTTACAAAGTACCTTCATCATAAAGAACTCTTCACTTTTCACCTCAAAAGTAGTCACTAATTTTACGAAATTTGAAYCCATATCCCCAAGGGAACTGATGAAAAKAATAGATTTTGAGCCTTAAGCTTTGTGACAAGGAAATAATTATTAACAGATGCAAAACCACCAATTAAAATTCATAATAGAGGATATTTGAACTTTTGGTGAATGTASCAGCAGATAACACATCTAAATACAGAAGAAAGAGAAACAATTTCCATGGCCATTGTGGAGTTAGTTTTCATATTATTTCTTTAAGAAGAAAGGAAGTAATGGAACCATCATCCTCAAACACAGTGAATATTGTTACAATTTGCATTAGGAGCAAATTTCAACAAAGACAGTAAGAGACTGCAGCTCYGCTGGTACAGAAGTCTTAATTTCTATAGAATAGCCTTCCCCGGTCTAAGATCATAAATGCAAAGGTTTTCTCTTCTTTTCCCAGATAAAATCAACAAACATGGGTTTCTAATAAAATTTACACCTGTCGAAATGGTCAGCCAGAGGCACAATAAATACTTGGTTGAAGMGAAGGATCCCAGTACCTTGATTTCTTCCAAATATTCTGATTCCTTGTTGATGACTGAATTATTGCTACAAGCCATAAAGACAAACTGAAGAGAGAACATAGCAAAATCAGATCAAATCCGGATGTAGTAATATGTAGTTTAGAAAGTTTTATCTGGCAGATTTTCTGATAATAATTTGAAAGGTTTTCATACAAATAAAACATAAATGTAATTGATATTTTCTAAAAAACTAAAGTTTTAAAAATATGGTGCAGTAACAACCTGAGCACCCTTCCTGGAAGCCAACCAAACAAGTGTCTTGAGATTCTCCGTATCAAAATCTGAGAAATTTGAAYATATGCAGCCAACCTGAAATTACATGGGTTCTTTTAATTCACAAATGTTGAAAGGCTATTCAACATGAGAAYGCATTGCCATGTACACATAGAAGTTAAAGCTTCAAATAAAATAGACTCTATGGAACCCGTATTTTCATCAAAAACCATGAGAGGTGAGCAATATAACAAAGTTTCTCTTGGTAATTTCCCTGAACAGTCGCATCCTCAAAATTTCCAGTCATCTTCACTGGTAAGCTTCAACATTTTCCCGTTAAAGCACAAACGTCAACACTACATTTCTGATATAGCCTACTCAGTTTTACAAGCTTRTAAAGTACAGAGACAAAATAATTAATCWAAGTTGAGACTATTTCTCCCTCCACTAAAATTTTCTTTCTCTATTTTATTAGTGATATGCTGCCCGAACATAAGTTACATATGGAAAACTTACAAGAATCGCGGAAGAGTGTTCTGTTARCCCAAGATGTCGCTGTAAAGAGATTTTACACACAGATTTGCCTGTCATATCTTCTGCATTATAGCTCTGTGGAAGAAGCGGGTCAGCTGAAGGATCCCAAATTGACTTGTCAAATCCATGAGGAGAAATCAGCATCTTGTCCCTTCAATCAGATTAAAAGTAAGGAAAAGACAGACTAGACATCATATTATCCAAATGTTCCTACACAAATGGCATCATAATTCGGAACTTAGAAACTACTTGTGTGGGGGTGCATTAAGTCACGTCACAGTCAATCATAGAAGGAAGTCAGTAGCAGATSTAGTGAATAATTAAAAAATATACTTCCAAAATTTTAAAATAACTCAAAAGCATTACTTACTTGTGGATGGCAAAGGTGGGCTCCAAACCATGACTCAGTGCACGAATAATATGACCTTTAGTTTGCATTGATGACATCACAATAACTCTATTGGAGTAAACAATTCCACCCTGAAAACTAAAAATATTAGGGAGATATAAGGAATACGAAATCAAGTAAAGCATGCCAGTTCAAATAGGTATCATTTTGTGTGCTGTATCTGCACAGAAACAGAACTATGAGTTTCATGCTGCTAATATTATGAAAGAAAGATGTTTGAATGAGAGATGCAACATATATGCATTAATCTTTTCATCCAAAAGAAACTAAAGAGCTTCCACATGGAGACATGAATGAACTCATTCTTACACAAAAAGGTAGGAGAAATGTTAATTGCTTGATTATTTTGGAATTTATTAAACTCACATCACTTTGGGTTGCTGCTCAATAGAAATCCTTTTCATTTCAATCTAACCTATATTTGAGAAAATGACCATRGATTTCAGGGACAGAGAAAGCAGGGGGAACCATGTCTSTGTGTCCAAGTGAGCGAAATAATAAGGTGCATTACACTTGGGCAATAATCATCCCCTTTTCTATGAAATAAGAAACAGAAAAACTCAAATTCATCTAGATCATATCATCAATCAGACCATAAGGATGACCTTGTATCTCCGTTAAACCAAGTATAAGTTCCATTTTTTAAGGCATATTTATTGTACAACTTATAAGCAAACAAATCATAGCTTTAAGTTCCAATAAWACCTTCCTACTCAGGAAACTCTTTCAAGAAAAATGAAGCTTTTGCTGCAAGATTCAAGGTTAGAAAGATGTAAACCTTCAAAATGTTGACCAGATGAGCCTTGCTATTATCTTGCAAACGGTCAGGACAATGTAGTTTTGAAGGATCGAGACCGCAGAGTGCTAGCTTTTCAGGTTGTTCAAGACACTAACAAAAGCGCATTATCATCAAAATCTCTAGGAACATAAAGAGAGAGTTATGACAGAAACATTAACTTTTAAAAATGTCAAGAACTTGATAACTTGCCTGTGAATCAAACCCCTGGCATGTCAGTAATATTCTAGTACCTCCAAGTCCCTGCATATTGAAGGAACTTATATTCTTCTTACATCAAAAATTATTCCTGATTRTATAGTCTATCAGAAAATTCAGTAGATATGACAACGCATTAGATTAGTGAAGCATTTGTAAAGCAGTCTTCAATTCAACAAGAAGATACAAGAAATGGATGTATGCTATAGGGAAAATAGCCACTTTAAATATGTTAATGAGGACAACCAAAAACAAGCAATGACTACTACACATAAAAGCTCCAAAGCCAAGTTCATGATCTGTAAAAATATTTAAATTCAATGATTCAACTCAAAGAGGATTAAATTATATGATGGATTTCCACCATTTCAAAATCAAATCAATGATAAAAAATTGCACCCGTCAAAGGAAAAACACTCTAGCAAAGACATGAAGCAGTGATTGCACCATGGGTAATCAAGAGAGGAAGAGTAAGAACAAAAAGAAAGAAAAAAGGAGAAAGGAAGGAGAACTGGTGAAAATTGTACCTGATTGACAAAAACATCCCAAAAGAGGGGACCTACAATAGATGTTTCCCAATTGTGTATATGAAGCACATCAGGTTGCTTTCCTGYTTTCAAAATATAATCCAATGCAGCACGAGAGAAATATGAGAACCTGATAGCATAAAGAAAATTTTAGATGACCAACTTGTAAGAACTCTATTAAGAAAAATAAGACACTCAAAGAAAATGGGGGGGGGGAAGGTTGTTCGTAAGATCATATAAGAATAGTAAAGAGTAACTATACAAAATAGGCATCATAAAGAACTGAAAATTTTCCCAACTACATGAGCKATTCACTCAATAGAATTCTTTAGAAGCCCCTCTTGTTCTAAAGTTAGAGGTGTATAAAATTATGAAAAGAAATATACTCACCACAGACAAGGAGAAGTGATTCAATTGAATAACAAACGTGAAAGATAGAACCTCATATGAGGGAGGATTAGCTTTAGGTAAATAATCAAGTTGCATGAGTAAAGCTACTCTCAAGTCAAAGTGACTCGTGGAAAGGGTACTTATAGCATAGTTTGCACAATATGATCAATTCCTCGAACATGTTCAGAAATGACCTAGTCCATCCTGATGTGTCATTCAAACAAAAGTCCTCTGATTTATTCATGTGACAAAAAGGAAAATAAAAAAGAAAAGAGGAGTTACTTTTCAATTTTGAGAAACAATATGCACATGGATTCATAGATTGTAATATAGACGAGAAGCAAATCAAATTCCCAAGCAAAAAGTAAGAAAGATACGAGGGGGGAGAGAGAGAGAGAGAGAGATTAGTAAAGACTGATTATTACCGTAAAAATGGTAAGAATGCAATTTARATGACACCTGAGTGTATGCAGAGAAATTCATAGCAGGGTCCACTAACCGTTCAAAGTCATTTGAATGTCCATATATCCTTTCATGACTAAAAAATGAGGAATAGTAGACAGGCTGAATAAAAGTAACAGCAATACCGCAGACAACCCTGTTCACCAAGAAGCATTGTCTCAATATAATAAGAGATTGAAATGAGAAGAAACAAGCCATAGTTTCCTTAAGGGATCCTTTTTCTTCTGATAATTGTAATAGCCTTAAGATTGGACAAAGCCACCTCACTCCACATTAAAAGAAGAATTTTATAAATCCTAAAATTCTGAAAGCAATAGGCTGCAAAAATTCCAACTCACCCAGTCCAGATTCTGTTTTCATGCAATTGATCATTAAAAAATGAACGGAATTCAGCTTCAACTTCTCGTAGACCTTGAACTTCATGCAGATTTAAGCTCGTGTACCTGGTCACATCTTTTATCCCAAGAATAAAAAATTTGAGGAAATAACTAGTAGAATGGATGACTTCATACAAAGCTGAATTGATCTGGAAGAAACCAGCTTATTACAAGTTTGTAGCAGGCAAAAGGAAATACGTCACAGCTAAATAAAACTGGTCCTTACGGGAAACCTAGTCTAGAAAATCTTCAAGACAGTRGAGAGACAACAAAGGAAAGATTTTACCTAATATTCATAACAGTCATGTCTGCTTCATATAATATGCCAGGTAACACCTTTGTGTTTCAGGGTCTAGAATTTACAAGATCAATTATTTTTTTGTACCTTGCAAAATCAGTGCAGCTATTTATTTTCCCCCAACTTATATTACATGTGAAGTACACAATTTTATTCTAATCTTCCACAGCTAAGCTGGATAAGAACAATAAAATGAACCAAATTCAGAAGACACTGTGCTCAATATGCACACATTAATGACTAAAGAATTACTTATCAGACGCAAATGCCATAAAGTTAAGTCCATTCTATATGAAAGTTCTAAATTAAGAAGACAGGAGTAGATTAATTACCCATAAATACTGCCAAAAAGAATGGTGAAACGGCATTGTTCAGAAAAGAAAATGGCATAAAAAGGTTAAGCAATCAAAGTCAAGTTATTCTTTCCTAACCATCTTGGAATGTCAACCTCAGGTTAAAGAACACTTTTCAGCTACTTCTGCAGAACAGTTTCACCAATTCTGTCGAGTACTTCTTTTCTTAACATATTGCACCTAGAATCTCCTTATGAAAAAGACTTCTAGAACTGCTTCTGCCACACAAATTTCTACTTCCATCTGTTTCCCGTCGTGGCAGAAAGCAGAAAAGAAACGTAAGAAGGTACCCAGCTCTATGTTTTAATCTGTGACAAGTCATTCACCACAAGAACAAAGCTTACGCCTATACTTTWATAAAACTAAAATGTCTGAGGGAAATTATAGCTAGATTTAATTTTCAAGTAGTTAACTCCAGACAATTCTGAGCAGAAAAGTGAAAGAGTAAGTCATTCATTACTTTGGCAAAATAACCTCAACTAGGTGTCCCTTTTTCTGCAGAGCAGAAGATAAGCCTGTCACGTACGATGMTAAAGACCCAACAGAGATCACTGGCGCCATTTCAGTGCAAATGTGGAGTACGTGGAAACCCTGCCTGAATTAGAAAAAGTGGAGAATRCATTAGTAATCAAAAGATCTAAAATACAATTAGTTCACTAAATTAATTCATCCAAGCAAGAGACATATAAGTTCACAAGTTCTGCAAGAACCTAATGCAAAATAAGAAGGCATACAGAAGAAAAATCTAGATCATGCACATCAAAGCATAAGATGCACCATTTCTAAGTTCTGGCACTAGGTTTCGTGTAATAACAGTACATGCGGAGTTTTTTGCAATCCAAACATCCTGCATGGAGCAGCAAATGATGTGTCTGGAATGCTGGTAACTGATGTGTTAGTCTCACTTAAATAAGGCTTCAAACAGCCTGCTGCAGTGCCCATGAACTTCTTCGATCTAAGGAAAAAATTTACATGTATTGTGGTGTAACTAAAGCGAGATGCTGTCAAGGAACCTTAGTTTGAACTGACACAGAGATCATCATCTTCGATTCTCTGCTATCTATAACTGATGCACTGTGATTCGAACCGAAGCAAAATGCTAACGTGGAATGAAGACATGAAGAAATGGATGAATGCGTTCTTGACTGTGACTTAGTTTCCTTTTGGTTTTCTTCTGAGATTCCTTTTGGTTTTCTTCTGAGATCAAGTTATCAAATGATACCAAGAATGGAGCAAAGCCAAAGGGAGATAAMTATCTTTCTCAAGCATGTGGGGATCTATTGTTACATTTCAATGTTCACCAAAAAATAGAACCTGAGCAGTGTTTATACTATCATTTATTCATTTCTCCATATATAACAGAAAACCTTACTTTCTGCTTTTATGTGAGTAGTGGCGCAGTTCTGCCAGAAGTTCAGCATCTTTCTTGTGTATGATATCGAAGAAACTATCTGCCACACTCATTCTTGAGTCCATGACTAGCCTTCTCAAGTCAAAAGCCTCCCTATTACCAATAGTGCCAGTGAGAACCATTGAATCTATCCTAAGCAGCAATTCTGAGCTGATCGTAGGTGTATCTACATGTTTGTCAAAAGATGAACAAAAAGAATTAGCTATGTAATAACTTGAAAAATAAACACATGCCRCTGAAAATTCACAATAGACCATGTACTGAAAAAGTTGAGGACGTAGTGCAGAGTAGAGAAAGAACTAGAATGAGTATAGAAAGAAACTTTAGTTGCAGAGGCAATGGTGCYGTTTGAATAGGTATAAGTATTTTTAGGTAAATATGTGCTGATCTGAATGCTAAGAGAAATTCATCAACAAAATGTAATAGCTGGTAGAATAAAAACTATGGTATTTAGCAGTCAATGCAAATGACTGCATATAACAAACCAACATTTAATATAGCAGACCTTAACCATAACAGAGTGCAACAATTATACCAAGAGATGATGCAAATTCAAGTTACAATCACCTTTTCTGGAGCTGAGCAGCTTTTCTGCTTCCAATTGCTCTATTCTATCAAGCAAAGAAACATTTTCTTTCTTCACTTGTTCCAACTCATCTAAGGCCATTACGCGCTGTTTGTTTAAGTATAATATATCTGAATTGACAGAAATTAGCACACAGAAATATGAGACGAGGTTATGTATCTAACACAATTATATGTTCGAAAAATAAAGAATAGCAGTCACTCACTATGCTGCGCTTGCCTAAAAAGTTGCCATATGTCATTATGCTTCTTCAAGGGTTCATTAGCCATAGATCGGACRAAGTCCTGCAAGGGGAACAGTGGAAAACATTCAGGCAAGACCAGAAGAATACATTATTTACCAAGTCAGCTCAAAGGCATACCCTGGCCTCATGTACATCCAGGTCACCGTAGCCRTCCRACCTAAAATTGCAAARGAGAAAAATTCAGTGCCAAGTAACTTGTGCCTCAGTTACAGACGTAAATGTTTATACAAAAAAGAAAAAAGAAGAAAGACAAGTGGAGGGAAAAGKAGGAGAACTGCAGGAGAGACAGATCATTCCATCTGAGAGTTCTTCCAAATAAGTCATGCTCTTCCCATCCTTACCGAAATTAATGATTTCAAACCAAAAGGTCACAAGATAGAGAACTTAACGACTCAGTGTAAGTGGAGTCATGATAATCTTCCTTTTCTTTTTTCTTTTTTTCCCCCCTCCTTTTTTGGCCCTTTCACCATATGTATTCAAGAATTCCATAATTCAAGAACCATGAGCTCCTCAAGGTTGTGAAGTGGCTCCAGAAAAGCAGACTAGTCAGTTCTCATTTGCAGACAACAAGTTAGGAATCTAACCCGAAGCTAAAAGCTAAAATTAATTGTTAATGGAGAATACTACCGATAACTCATCTGCTGAAAAAGAGATTGGAAGACCGAATCTCYCATTCAAAATGCTCAACTTCGATCTCATTATGAGATAAAGAAAGCTGAAAAAATCCGGTCACTGTTGCTAATTAGATTACTATCTTGACAAGCAAAAATCAGGTTTCACCGATCATAAATCTTGGGCAGCGTACAGAAGAAAGAGCTTTGGACATTCAAATTTTTTCTCCACAATTTGTCAAACAAATACCGTGGGAAAGTCCATTCAGTTCAACAGGCAACTAATATGACTAGCTTTAGTGGAAACAATCAAAACAATCCGAGACCGCCGGAATTGAATTTCCTGTCTTGCTCCTTACTCACAGCCACACGAGAGAGGYGTATAAGATACATGTATATATGCAGAAACTCGAACTGAAATGTTCTTTAGCAGAGACTACATTTGTGTGGAGAACAGAAAGAGAGAAAAGAAAGGGAAACGCAACACCTAGTAAGGAGAGTTTTACCCCAGGCAAAAAGCTGGCCGTGCTCGAAGCCATTTCTGCTTCGGCATGAAGACTTTGGGTAGAGCCGGAGATACACCGAGGACTGAAGCGCTCAGATGGATCTCCATTATTGATGGAGTTGGTTAACTGGATGTTTGAGAACGGAGTATTACTCGTCAGTAAATTTCAATCAGAACACCCAGAGAAGTTAGTTACATGGTTAGTCAAACGACTAATGATCACTCCAGTGGATGCTCAACACAACTGCTTTCACCTGTGCTGCCCGCGTTTAAGCCTAAACGAGGCCCAACTTCTTAATTGAACCACAAGATCATTAGACCTCAGATTCTAGAAGAGATGTCASCAGATGCAATACAATTTTACTGGGAGGTAGTACCTTTTGCCCTTTGGTTATTAGTGTTGCAAAAAGAGCAACTACTTTTCATGTTCCTTCTTTTATTCATAAAATAGAATAGGAGAGATGACCAACGTAACCATACCAAGCCTTGGCATATTCGTGGCCACGACATTGACCAACGATGCAATTTCGGTTCATCTCGAAGATAAAACAGATAGAATAAAGAAAAAAAACAGCAGTAACAATAAGAATAAACATATAAAAATTACCATTTTCCAACTGTTAAAAAGGACAAAGAATAAATAAAGCAGAAGAAGAATTGACTTCAAATCATATAAAGATCTAATGAAAAAAATATGTACCCCCTAACAGAATTTTCTACAAGAGAACAATGCACCTCAAAAGAAACGGAAAGCTAGCATATYACTTGACCTCAACATCCTAGTTATATAGAAATAGTGACGCAGCATAATTMGCCTCGTCAAATTGAAGCCAGWACATAACAACAWAAAAATTTGGAAACCGAGGAGGCCACTGTTCCTTTTCGGGCCCCCTTTCTTTCTTTTATCACTGATCAACTCCGGRCCTGAGCTAACTTAACAAGGAAAATCCTGCCAGATGGACACATTCTTGTCATCTCATCATCTTGCGCTTCTTGGCCTCCTTCCGCAACCGTTCCCTTCTTTCTTCTTCTTCTATCTTACGAAGTTCTTCTTCATCCTCTTCCCGAGCAATTTTCGCACTACATGACAAGAAATAACCAATATATTAGTTGTGATACCTGGCTATTGTTGAGGTAATACCAGAGCACTTATCAATGTAAATCAATCTTTACTGCTTCAATATCAAAGTAATGTTTGGGTATTACCCAAGTATTGATTTCTCAAATCCCCAGTTCGATCATTACTCGCGTAAACTCTCTAATAAATTGATCTTTTTGGTGAAGAACAATCAAACASAGTGATTGATAATGTATTGGTTAGAAGGAATTGATGAAAGATGGAAAAAGAATTTGGTTTTTTTTAAAAAAAGGTTTACTGTAGATAAATTTTTGTTTGAACATTAATTTTCTTTGAAAACCATTCAAAATGAGTAGCAGTTCTGTTTTTGTTTCAAAAAGCAAAACAAATAAGATTTCGGTTGAAAAYCCAACAAAAATTCAGAAATAATTCGAATCCATATGTGGCCTAAGTGTACTTGTAAAACAGAAACAATTATATATACACCAAAGAAAGGCCTCTCACTAACCTTCTTTTTTCTTCCCTCATGATGTCATCAAAATTAGCCTCCATATCACTATCATCGTCAACATCCGCGTACCTCCTAGGATTATACCTGAAAGCCAAGATATTTGAAATACATCAAACAGCTCATTAAACCTAATTCAAAATTACCATCCCACGCAGCAGAAATAGAACAGGTAAAACATAAGCAATACAACCAAACAACTGTCTAGCACTTTGAAAGCTTAAGCAGTATATAGGTCATAATTACCCGAACATTTTCCTGATCTCACTAATTGCATCATCTACATCTTCATCATCATGTCTCCTAGGTTTTTTCTTTGGGCGGTCATCTACTGACACRSCACGAACTGAACTTCTTGGTGGAGGTTGAGTGACCTGCAAACATTCCATGCCTCCATGTAAGCTTGTAGAGTATATACGCCAAAGAATACACTTGTTCTTCAAGATGAGAGCGAGGAAGTACAGGCACTCCATTAAATGTAATTTCTCAAATTTGATGATAAAATAAAAGCTGTATCAAACCTTAGGTTTCGAAGGTGGCACCATCTGTCTCGTCAACAAGTTTGGCTTTCTTGATTCTTTGCTTTCACCATTCCTCATTAAGGATGGCTTTGAAATAGGAGGATGAGATTTTGAAAGGTTTGGTTTCTGAATACCAGATGTGGGGGGTAACCTCATAGGAGGTACACTAACCTTCTTTTCTCCTGTACCTCCTGAAATGTTAGATGGTGCACCTTTTGACACTACTGGCCGCCCTGGCCCACTACCATTGCTGCTAGAATGCTGTTTCCTAGGATCTACTAGTGTCCTGTTACTGCCAGCAAGCATTTTCCTAGAGTCTACCAATGCACGATTATGCTTATCCACATGTGTCAATTTCTCAGTCCCGACTTTAGGCTGCATTCTGCCAACAGAAGATGTAGGCTTCTTATCCTCCCGACTGCTCAAAATTTTACGTCCGTTGGTGCTGAACATTTGTTTGCTCCTTTCCGACAATTGAGCAGTGCACGCCTCTTCAACATCACCAAAAAACCTGTATAAGTTTTCCTCAATGATAGTATGATTTAGGCTTGACATGAATAATCAGGCAAGACTAGGTTAGTTCCAAACCAGATTTTGGAGGCGCAACATTTCGAGGAGGAGGATCCTTAGGTGGTGCTGGAACCTCAGCATCATCAGATAATAAGAATGAATAATCCCTTGTATTCTTGAGCATCTGGACTTTTGTCTGCAACTGCACATATCAAGATATATGTAAATAATGCAACTAAAGCGAAACAGGAAGAAAAACCAACAATAAAGGAGGGAGCCAACAACACAACGTACAAACTAAAACACATACCCCATTTGTGACCTTTGGTTTTTGGCCATTTACTTGAGGCTTTGAACCCACAGAGGCTGAACCAGAGCTCTTGTTACCCTGCAGAGACAAGGATCAACCTTTTAATTTATTCATTCCAAGAGGACCCAAAAGAGAAACATCAACTGCAAACCAGACTGTCAAAATATACAGCTATCCAGAGAAAACAGCTACAACTCCATTTTATATCATCCATTAGAAAAAGAAGACTCGGGCATGCCTCCTAGGATCTGTTTTCGTGAAGGCAGATCACAGAAGCTTCTTGGCCCAGAATTTTTATTTATATCTAAATACTAGTCCAGCACAACACCCCATTCCCAAAACCTCCCCCTTCACTGGCACTCCCACACCACAAAATAATCACTACTGCTGGAATGTATCATCAGCATGYATAGAGAATTCGCAATATTTATCGAGAAATACAACAAAACTGATAATCAGACTGATCATTCTCTAGTAATTTCACCTAATTTTTCCTTTTTATAGAAAAGAAAATGAAAGACATACAAGCCCTCTTCCAAGCAAGCATCAGTTCTGAAATAAACAATCATGCAACATATAAAAGTTCTAGTAGAATGTCAAAGAAGAACTTTGCAGAAACCACAACTAAAATCAGGTTTTCTTACATACAGTTTGGTTGGATTTCATAACTCTAGCTGCCAAATTAGGGTTTTCCAGCAATGATTTGCTTTCTTGAATCACTCTTTGAGCAATAACGGGTTGCGAAGGTCCAAAAAAGGAACCATAACTGCATATGCAAAAAATGAGAAACAGAGATCAAAAAACAGAAAAGCATAAGAACTGATTTAAGCCATATGACATTGTCCAAATAGGGAGAAAACATGATACAAAAGCAATAACTGCACAAAGACACAAAATATACATCCATCCTTACAAACACACAAATCCAGGAAGTACTCACTTGTCCTTGGGCTTAGGCTTGGGCATCACATTCTTTTTATCACGAGAGCTACCCGCCCCTAATTCTTTCTTCAACTTCTTCCTTTTTTCTTCCTTTAACCGTTGCCTCAGCTCAAGGTAATCCAGTACCTCCTTTGTGGGACGAGGATCTTCTTCCTCACCAGCCTCTTCTTCTTCACCATCTTCCTCGTACTCATCCAAATCTTSATACTCATCCTGCACCAATACAAATCTAAAGGTCAAGCTGCGCAAATACCTCATAATCAATGTCAAAAGTCAAAAGTTCTCTTACATATCTATCATATCCTCGCATAGCTGCATCAACTCAGAAACCAAGCTTTTCTGAATAAGCACCTCAAGAAGCTGAATAATAGAGGCCAATCAGATCTGTAATATAAATAAACGTACGAAGAAAAACCACTAATACAGGCATACTTTCTCCATTTACAATTAGAAGGACCAATTCCATTAACTTAACAGGCTAATACACTGAGAAAMCAATCAATTTTTAATTCACAATTCAATCAAACTGATGCACGGAATTTATTCAATTACCGATCTACATATATTCAGTTTCATTATTTCAAAGTAAAAGACGGGGGCAATTAGAGAAACGACCCCACCAATTCATAGGCAGTTTGCAGAAAAGAATCAAAATCCCACAGAAACACTTGAAAATCACTAAAAAAAAAATTACCTATTTTTATATGCAGATAAGAAMGAAACGGAGTCTTGACATCAATCGATCGGAAAATACAAAAAAACCCTAATTTCATGGTATCAAGCCTTTTCCAGATTTGTAATATAAAAAAATGCACAAAGAAAAACCACTAATACATGCAGGCTTTCTCCATTCCCGATCCAACAGGATCAATTCCACCAATTTAACAGGCTAATACACTAAGAAACGAATCAATTTTTAATTCACAATTCAATCAAACCAATGCATGGAATTTATTCAATTACCATCTACATATATTCAGTTTCCATATTTCAAATGGAAAAGTCAGGACAATTAGAGAAACAATCCCACCAAATTTCTAATTTATGGGCAGTTTCCMAAAAAGAATTAAAATCCCACAGAAACACTTGAAGACCACTAAAAGRTACCTATTTTCATATGCAGATAAGAAAGAAAAGGAGATGCTGACCTTGGCATCAATCAATTGGGAAATACAAACAAACCCTAATTTCATGGTATCAAGCCTTTTTCAGATTTGCAATTGTAATATAAACAAATGCACAATGAAAACCCACTAATACATGCATACTTTCTCCGTTCCTGATCCGACAGACAGGCTAATACACTGAGAAACCAATCATTTTTTAATTCACAATTCAATCAAACCGATGCGTGGAATTTATTCAATTTCCGATCTACATATATTCAGTTTCCATCATTCAAAGCAAAAAATCTGGACAATTGGATAAACAATCCCACCAAAAATTTCTAATTCATGGGCAGTTTCCAGAAAAGAATTAAAATCGCACAGCAACACTTGAAAACCACTAAAAAGATACCTATATTCATATGCATTTAAGAAAGAAACCGGGATGCTGACCCTTGGCATCAATCAATCGGAAAATACAAACAAACCCTAATTTCATGGTATCAAGCGTTTTTCAGATTTGTAATATAAACAAATGCACAAAGAAAGCCCACTATTCATGCATACTTTCTCCATTCCCGATCCGACAGGATCAATTCCATCAATTTAACAGGCTAATACACTAAGAAACCAATCAATTTTTGATTCACTATAAGATCAAACCGATGCATGGAATTTATTCAATTTCCGAACTACATATATTCATTCCRTGATTCAAAATACAAAATCTGGACAATTAGAGAAACAATCCCACCAAGAATTTCTAATTTATGGACCAGAAAAAAAAAACTTCAAATCCCCCAGGAAAACTTGAGAACCACTTAAAAAATACCTATTTTCATATGCAGATAGGAAAGAAACGGAGATGCTGACCCTTGGCATCAATCAATCGGCAAATACAAACAAACCTAATTTGATGGCATCAAGCCTTTTTCAGTGCGACACGTCGATTCAATTAATAACAAAGCGAACCCAAAAGCTACCGATCTACCATTAACTCATATTACGAAAAACACCAATTTTGATGTCAAAAGGAAAAAGATCGAGTTTACCTGAATTGATCTTGGAAAACCGATTATAACGCATCAAAACAATCGAAGCGGCAGTTCCAGATCTGCGACGTATATTGCTCGGCGGATACGAAAAGAACAATACCAGAGAGCACGGTTAGCTTTGACAAAAGAGGAGGAGATAAAGCTCGAAGGGTAGTAGAAGAAGAGGAACCGAAGGACCCAGAAACAACGGGGCCATATGCTAACGTACGCCAGGGGTGTAAATAGCAAGCCCAAACTCCCAACTCCAACCACAACCAGGGTTCTCCCGACTGTGGTTGGAGTTTTGGATTTTTCGAGTCCACGCTTCGACTCGCACTTGGTACACATGTCCTTCTAGTTGACTGTTTTGGGCGCTTGGATCCATGGGAAAAAGAAAAGGAGCAAATAAAGGCGGTATGGTTACGAATAAAGTATTCACTGGCTCAGCCTCTTTCTTTGCTTATTTTCTGCACTGGCAATTTTTGCCACAAAAGGCTACTAATATTCTTTTTTCCTTTTTTTGGGTAAAAGGCTCCGATTCTTTCATTTATTTTTTCCATTTGGAATTAATATGTCTTTTATTTTTTTTGTTACAGGAATTAAATTTTAATTATAAATAATAATTTTTGGTCAAATTTTTAGTTAATTTAAATTTGGAAATTAATAAAAAATTAAAAATAGAGTTCTATTGATTAATTTATCCAAACATACTAAGCTTTCAAAACTATACTAAATAGAGGATGTAGCATAAAGTGTAATTAAAATGAAAATTGTGTATCTAAATCTATTTAATGGTTAATATTGCAAGAGACAATAAGAAACTATGATAAAATGTTTTCTAAAATTATAACTAATATCAAACTATGGCATTTTGTGTTATCCTTGTAATTTTCCCCGACTTACTTCTTGAGTTAGTACAAGTTCAAAAAATATTAGAGGACCTGTTTTGTATATTCARTATAAAAGACCCTTTTATAAGCATACTTTATATTTTTATCTAACTTTATGTGTATCTTAAAATATTTATATGTATGTCGACACAAATTGAAACATATTCATGTAGAAATTTGTAATGCATCAATAATATACGAAAGTTTATTTGAAAAAATAATAGAATAAATTAAGGTTGAAATTCTCCTTTTTAAAATTTTTCCTTTAGGAATATTTCTAGGAAAAACTAAGCATTGATTAAATTTTTTTATTGGAATTTCTAAGTGAACTAATTTTTTTGATATAAACTTTTTTAACAGTTAAAAAGAATCATTCGGGAGAATAATTCCTATAAATTTTTTATTTTCTAAATAATTCAAAGATAAAACATAACCAAACACAAAGCATTTGATCTTTAAGAAAAATATACTATCTCTTTTTTTCTTTTTTTTAGATATATTATAATAAAATAAAATACATCAATCAAAGAGTTAGAAAATTAATAAATTGATTTAAAATTACTATTAAAATGATATATTTATTATTATCTCAGAAAGAATATAATTATATTACATAGAGAAAATAAAATGAGAAAAGAAGAATTGACTTTGTAAATTAAATGTGATTGATTTAAAAATCATAAAATTTTAATAATATTTTAATACATAACATGTGATCTACATTAATAAAAAAAAAAAAATCATATCGCGACATTCAACTCCATTTATCATGGTCGATGAAATCGTTTACGTATGTGATTCAAATTTGAAGAACCTGAAATCAAGAAAAAATAAAACGGAGTCGTCAAGAGGGCTTCTCTCTGGAGCATTTTTGGTAACCATTGAATAAATAATTGGATCCTAAAGTAGTACTCTCATTGAATGACACGTTACAGACAAATTCATAGTCACGACCTTGCATAGTCATAAGACTGTTTATTTTCACATCTCGACTTCCGCCTCCTGGGTGACGAATGCAGTTTCATTTGTTTTTTTTTTTTTTTCTTCGTTCCAACAGTGGATCAGAATATTGGACCAGCAGCAAGAATTTCCTCAGTCAACTTTTCATCCTTCCCAATCTTGCGGTTCACAAATACTTCAAAATTCTTCTTGAAAAGTCCAGCCAGCTTCAACAGTGTGTCTTCGTAAGCCTTCTTATCAGACCACTGCAGCCACGACTAAAGAATATTAGTAAAACATGGAGAAAGGAGAGGACGACAATATTAAGAAGGTTAAGATTTGGTTACTCACAGTGTTTACAGGATCTAGGATTGCAGAGGGCACACCCTCGATCTCCTCTGGAATTTCAAGCCCAAAAATCCGAGTCTTCTTGTATTTTGCCTTCAAAAGGCTTCCAGAGTGTATGGCATCAATGATTTTCCGAGTATGTGCTAACTTGATACGGCTTCCTGAGCCATAGCTGAAATTTAGAAACATTATCAGTTAGTGTCTCAAATATCAGAAAAAGATTGGTGCTACAGATCACTACTACCTGCTCATTGCTTACCTTCCACCTGACCAGCCTGTGTTAACGAGCCATCCTGTTGCTCCATGCTTCTGCATTTTTGCAGCCAACATGGCAGCATACTTAGTAGGATGCAGCATAATAAATGCTGCACCAAAGCATGCTGAGAATGTTGCTTGAGGTTCCTTTATACCATCCTCCGTGCCGGCAACCTATATTTTGAATCAAAAGGAAAAAGGACCAAGGAAATGAGAGCAGGAAAGTAATGAAGTTGCTCCTCTGTTGTTAAGAATGTTATCATGAATATGCTTCAGGTGACTTAAAAGACTGCTTGAAGGATGTAGTGTTTACCAGAGCAGTGTATCCACTAATGAAATGGTACATGGTCTGTGCCAGGCTTAGCTTGCTTACTGGTGGAAGAACACCAAAGGCATCACAGGCCAAGAGTATGACATTCTTCGGATGAGGGCCAACACATGGAATTTTTGCATTGGGAATGTATTCAATGGGGTAGGCTGCACGAGTGTTTTCTGCACAGGAAAATGAAAAGATAATTGAATATCTTCTGGATGTTTACATGTTCTAATTTCACCCAAATCGTGATTATTTCTCTCATTAGTGATTTTATCTCTCTGTCTGAGATTCTTCAGGGACAAATGAGACAGGCTCCTATGTACATGACTATATCTATTCTGGAATGTTAATCTTTATTCCGTTAGACTAACTCATATCTCCTCTATCTCCAGATTGTTATATCATACCAATGTCATATAAGCCAATTTATGATAGGTTGTTTTGCATTACCTGTGACAGATTTGTCAGAATAATCCACTTCTCTTGTATGCTCGTCAAAGACCACATTTTCCAGCACTGCAAGCAACAAATTATTAATTGGTCATGTCGATCACATTTTACTAACCAATTGCACAAATATGAGAAAATATCATTTAGATTCTCAACGAGTAGATAATAGTTCCCTTTCTTCACCCTCTTTGGCAGTTAATAGAGGAAGAAACAAGAGCTTACCAGTCCCRAATTTAATTGCATTCCAGATATCAGGTTCCTTCTCCCTCGACAGATCAATACATTTCGCATAGCAACCACCTTCGATATTTGATACACCACTGTCACTCCAACAGTGCTCATCATCTCCAATTAAGTACCGATTGTGATCAGTAGATAGAGTAGTCTTTCCAGTTCCTAAAAGAGAAGATGAAATCAAAACAACGGGCAGAAAACAACATTAGAGGCAGAAGCAAAAATAGGCATCTGCTTCAATTTAGGGAAAGATGCTCAAGGGTTAGAAGACACATATCCATTGGCAGGGAACACCCATACATCGGAATATTCATCCGATGATACTTTACCTGACAAGCCAAAGAAGAGGGCAACATCTCCATCTTTGCCCATATTGCAGCCAGAATGTAGGGAGAGGATTTGACGCTTAGGCATGAGATAATGCATTACACTGAAAAGGCCTTTCTTCATTTCCCCAGCGTACTGGGTGCCGAGGATGACCATTTCCCTTCTAGCAAGGTTTACATCTATGCTAGTAGAGGATGTCATATAGTGGGTATAACGATTACACGGGAACTGTCCAGCATTGTAAATAGTGAAGTCCGGAGTACCAAAGTTCTCCAGCTCTTCAGGAGTGGGTCGGATACACCTGTCACCCATCCAGTTATGGTACGTAGAACTAATACACCATCACAATGCTGCACCTTYATATAGCTTTTAACTTTCACGCAACGATATCTCAGTGCCATGTCCAAATTCGATTAAAGAGATCATAATAGTGGGAAGTATTTTCAGCGAAAAAAAGATACTTATCTGGAAGGCTTACGGCACATAGACCTGCTAGAACATAATTAAATACTGTGAAATTCCATTTACTTACATGTTATGCATGAACAGGGAATGATAAGCTCTTGCAGAGACGATTCTGACTTTGATACGGTTCTCTGGATCCCAGTTCAGAAATTGATCATTGACGAAGACCTAAAATCATCAAATACACCAGGATAAGCTAGCATCGAGTTGAAGCATATACTTTTCAATTATAATAGTAGGCTGTTCATCAAAAGTAACTTTAAATCTAGTGAAATTCATCCCATTATGTTCCTGCATCCTTAGCAAAACCAAAGAAGCACCGCTTGATTGGAATATCGATCCAAGTTTGCATATTCTGGCCAAGATAAACTACAGACAATGAGTATTTGAACCCTGACATCTGCATTAACACGAGCTTATGAATGTGATCCTGTTTCTGATAAGCACTGCAGAGCGCAGGCTGACGCAGCCACTCAGATATATACTTTTTTGTTTCTCTCATTAACAGTGCTCTTGCTTATGTGAAATGAATTAGACGTCTCAAAGTATGGAGAATGATATCATCCAACACTGCAACTCAGCATAGAAACAAAACATGAAGCTCAAGCAACTTAAAATGGAAATTGACCTATGATCCAAAAGCTAAACCTATGCCAAAATAATGCTCATCAGTTATACCCTTAACTAGAAGTGGTGTAAATTAACAAAAACAGTAAAAAGATCCTCCTGGGAGTGACAATTACTAAAACGGCCAAAAGACATAAAATATCACAAATCTGGTGCTTCTTTATAAAAAATAACCATTCCATTTTCTAAAATAGATGTCCCTAGCCTTATACATGTCCACATAAATGTTTTGTTCAAAGCAAATCTGAACCACTCAATGTTTAACATTATTACATGACAACATTCCCGCTGTCCAAAAACAAAATGCATCTAGACTAAAGTAGGAAAATTATAGGCCTTCTCAGCCAATAAAAGCAAGATCACTTCATTTTTTGGACGAAATAACCCAAGTTTAGTTTTTCCACACAGATTTTGCCTGCAGGACAAAATTTAAGTGCAACATCTTCTGTTTATACATACGAGGGGAGAAGTTCCAGTGCCAAACAAAAAGCAGGTCCTGACCTCAGGGAGTAGGCGCGCAAACAAACAATGAATTATGGACGTGATAAAGATATGACATAGGGAGAAAAGACAAGAAAAATACTGCCATGGCCATCGGCCATCCCCCATCTCCCCTTGGAATCTAGTAGCCTTGATGATGTCATGAAATTATCCCAAAGCGTGACAGCCAAAGGCAATCCCTTTTCCTTTTTCTCATTGATAAATATATAAATAMACTAATTTTCATTGCCATACGCTCAASATTATTCACWATTATTTTTCTGTTCCAGAGTCAAGTGAACTAAAATGGTAAAGCAACATCTTTTTTGTAGATTGTACCTTCTCCAAAGAATTCAAGTAATCCACAGCTCTTTCCCTGTTAACCATGAAGGTATGCTCATCCATCTCGATGTTTGGAGAGCCCCTGTAAAATCAAAACATACAGAAAAGAAATTAATAAGCATTTCCACCAGCTTCGAAAATTGTGCATAGAATTAATTAACGGCTGCTGCAAAGAGAAAGAAACGTACTTTCCCCACCAAAGGTCATCTTCGGTGGTTTGATCCCTGACGACGCGTTTATCCTTGGGAGATCGTCCGGTCTTTGCACCAGAGAGCGTAGCAAGTGCACCAGTGGAAGTAATGAAAGACCCTTTCTCATATTTAATCGCCTGCTCGTACAGCTCTGCTCATAATTATTAACTTTTTAGTAAAATTGACATCCTAGGATCAGACTGGTAGAGTAAATGCTATGACCAAGAAGAAGATAAATTTACCAGCGGGGGAGAGGTTGTAAAGAACGTGAGTAAATTTCAAAGCACTGTCGCTGACGCTAATGGTGGGGGTAATATGGTGGTGCGACGAAACATGAGAAAACCTAGGGGTTTCTGCCTTTCTTGCTGGGTCTCCTTTCACTACATTGGGTCCAGTTTCCCTCGTCAGTGAGGCCAAAGAAGCACTGCAGAAACCATCCGCCAAAAATTGCGCGAATTAGCAATCTTATTCTCTCGGAAAAAAACACCGCTTTAATACGTGGCACCATTTCCATATGACAAGAAGATCACGATCCACATCACACTTTTTCGGTTCTCTTAAGTGGTAAGCGGTAACTGGTCGATAGTCCATTTCTTTTTCTTTTCATATTTGTGAGTCTCTCGAAACAGGAGAATTATTCGCCGTTACTTTGATTCTCCGGCGACCGAGTTTTGTATTATAATTTTACGTTATTATAGTTAGGTAGGGGTACATTTTAGAGTTAATACCTGATGGACTGGAGTTGCTGTTTATGACGTTCTTCTTCAGAAAGGGCAGAAAAAGCACCTTGAGCCCCATCAATTGGAGTGGTAGGTGCAGATTTCTTTTTCTGAAGAGAATGGAGCTCATCTATAGTCTGAGCTCTTACCGGCGGTGTGCTATCGTCATGGCATATGCCGTTGGGCGATTTCTGCGTCTGAATCTTCGCCAGTCCATTCCTTCCGGCCGACGCTCCGTTTCCCAAGCTCACAGGTCCATTCCCATTCGCTGCCATTTCTTCTGTCTGCAAACAGCATGTAAACATATAGTTCAACAGATCAATAGAAACGGTTAAACACAGAAAAATTTTAGAAAGAAGGAAACTCATTACGCGGTTAACTGCTACGCTGAGAAGCAAACGATCACGAGGAAGAATGGAAGGTTACAGAAGCCGATCAGAAGTTGAAATGAGCTCGACCATGACAAAAGGTGGTAAGATAATGAAGCTGTAGAAGCGATGATGGAGGAGCRTGAAGCCAAAGGGTGCAATTTATAGCACTTGGKGGCGTCATTTAACCATAGYTTAACTCCGGGTTCGCCGACCATGGTAAAATCCTTTTCCCTTTTTGCTTGCGTCAATTTATAACGTATCCTATATTGATGCTAATAAAATTTTTAATTGGTAAAAAGTAAATAAAAATAATAATTTACATAGTTTTACCGTGTGTATCATGCCAGAACTAAAATACATAAAAACATATACCTAAATACTTATTTTAGAATTTATTGATGTATAAAAATAAAGATAAAGTCAAAAATTTTATTTTGAGAGGTGAGAGTAAATAATGAAAATTATTAAAAAGTGATATAATAATTTTTAAATTTAAATTTTGTATAAATTTTAAAAATTATTAATTATACTTAAAATTTTAAAAAAAATAAAAGATGACTGCGACCTTATTCATGATCCTTGTTTAAGGATGAAGTATTTGAGGTAATGAGACAAAGATATATTTTTCATTTTGACAAAAAAATTAACTTTTTTTAGTAATAATGAATTTTTTTTGTTAAAAGACAATATTAACCTCCCCCTCCCCAGCCGGATAAAAAGAACAGGCTCATGTTCTACTCTTCAGAAAGTCATTTCTTCTTATTTCTTGGAAGATTACTATACTATTTGACTAGTTGTCGCTGATGATCGGTCACTCATCTTCGTTCGGAAGCGTGCGAGGACAGACTGCAGAGCCACTGCCCTGGTGCAGACGCTTTTGCGTGGAAAGTTGCGAGAGAGAATCGGCGTCAAGTCGCGACTAATCATCGTCACCCCCCTTTATTAAATCTGCTTTTGAGGATTTTCTTGCCATTGTAGAGGAGATCCAACGCTGTTTCCGTGTATATTTTTTAAACAATAAAAAAAATTAAGGCAACTCAATAAGGAATGTTTTGGACCAAAAAAAAAAAACAAACTCATTTAGGTAATGCTTTAGGCCCTTACATTGATGTTGGAGAATTTACTAGCTTCACTATTGCTAATATTTCAAAAATACGTTTACCATCGAGGTTGAATCTCAAAATGCATCTTTGATAAAAAATCTCTGCTTTTAATTGGTCGAGCAGCAACCCAATGTCATTAACTAAATATATATGTGCGCCACGTCATTTGTTGTTGACGGGAAACTATAACGAGGTTTAAGCCTGCCCCACCCTTGGAGCTGTAGTAGGAGAGGGATAAACGTCGCAATAAGCCACTGCACTTGCCAGTTTTAATGGATACCACGGCTCCACCGGAGAACTTGACATATATAGCAGAATTGTCTTAAGCCTGTCCACTCCGAAAAAGGGCAAAAAACTTTGGAGGCGAAATTGGGGTTTTTTTTTTCTTTTTTTAACAATATTTTCAATTAATTAAATTTTGTCTTGATTAACATAATAACATTCAACTATTACACGAAAGTAAGGAGGAGTTGAAGAAAAAATGAATGTTAAATCAAACGAGTTTATGTGTATTATTATTAATATTTTTCTRAATTTTAGCAAATTAAAARGATGTAAAACTATTGTTCATATTTTRTTATTGAATAGTSCTACATGAATGAATTTGATCCATATTAAGGGGATAAAAATCACATAATACCCTTCTTTTGAATTTTATGAAAAGGGATTGAGAGAAAAATTATAATTAGATATAATATAATTTTAAATTTTTTTTTCCTTTATCTCAATCCAGTTAATCGAAGAATCATTTTCCTATATTACTTGGTATTAGGGAACTTTTGTGTACGGAGTTGTTTTCTCGTATGAAGTTCACATACCATCCAAGTGTACAATTTATGAGCAAGTAATTTTTCTTTTTCTTTCGTTCCCTTCTCTGTTTTTCTGCATAACTCTCTCTTTATTATTTAAATAAAGCYTAATGTTGAATAGTTCAGCCCAGGAACTTCTGAACCTAAGCAAATACAGAAGATCTTGAAAATGATGGGCAGTCACAGTCTCGACCCTCGAATGGCTCAACAATGATGAGCGGGGCAACAAAAAATGCCAGAAATTCAAGAGCTGATGCAATACAGGACGAATTTTTATTTTCCATTAAAAAGAAAGAAAACAAATACCCAAAAACCATGAGGGCACCATCACAAGATTCTGAAACTTCCCAATGTAAAATTGTTTTTAATTTATTATTCTGTCTGTCACTTTTCCCTTTACCCCTCGCCGATAGGGGTTATGGCGGGTGAGGGTCCGGAGAGCTGTAGGGAAGGGAAGTAATGGAGCRTTCTGGCAGTGTTATAACATCTTATATCATTGGTGTAGCGGTGCACGTAAAATCTTATCCCGACGAGGGAACGGCAACATGACAAATCAAATTATTGGAAAAACGGAAAATCAGTGTCACTCTATTAAGAAAACAACAAAAAGCTTCAACATATCCTTCAACCATTTGCTGCATAGACTGAAAATTTTACTGTTTTGGCTTTTGAGTATTTGAATCGTGACGCATGAACTTAGGTTTTACACGCCTTTAATGGACTCTTTGTATTGTTAAAGGATTGTCAGCAACGGCAATGAGTATATTTCAGCTGCTGAAATTTCAACGAATACTTTTATCTTATCGAGGTTGGACCTTAAGATGCATTCAAGAATGTGCTCCTCCTCTAGTCATCCATAACATTGGAACTTAAATCCTCTGTAACAGTGCTGTATTTCATCAAGGTAACAGCAGGGTTGTATTCGGACAGGAGAAACTCATCAGAAATGAGATCACAGTAGGGGACGGGCGTATTTGGTGCCGGGCCAACCAAAAGAGTGTTTGGATTGGACTGTGTTGTTGATATTGATGGGTCACTCACTAGGGATTTTCATGGAGAGTAAAATGATAAGTTTCCCACTGTGGGCAGGTTTTGTCCGATGTTGGGGTCCTGGAGAGGTATTATCTGCGACTGTTCCATAAATATTTGATGTGCAGCGAAGGAAAAGCCAAGGAAGATGCAAGGAATGGAGAAGATTCGAGACTTCCAAGCTTGAAAGGAAATCGATAATTGGTCATTGATTGAGTGTTCGAGTTCATCATGCATTAATAACTAATGGAGAAGAACTTTAACTGTGCATGGCGGTCACACCCGTACGTCTATCTGTGCAAGCTTTTCCGGAATTGTCTTCCAAACAAACCTGCCCAAGTCTTTTCCTTTAATCCTTCTTCTTTCCTTTTCTGGCATAGCCTGCCTCTATTTGTGGAGGATGGTGTTGGATTAATATCAACACCTACCTCCAAGATTCATCAATTCTAATCCCCTACGCCAAGCCAATCGAACTGAGAAGTTTCATTGAATAAATGTCCAGATTGGACATCTGACTGGACCAACATCAAAAGGGAATCGCTGTGACTCTTTTAGTATAAAACTGTATGATCTGTTAATTTTAATTTCATAACCATTCAAATAACAAAAAGTATTCTAAATCCTAAATCCTAAATCCTAATATCTAAAATCTTAAAATTCTAAATTATAATAACTTAATGTAACATCCTAGACCCTAATTTATAAACTCTAAACCTTAATCCCTACACCCTAAACCCTAAGACCTGAGGTTAAAAGTTTAGATTAGATATAAAATTAAAAATATTCAAAATTTTAATTATAATATTAAAATTTCATGAGAAATTATGAAAAATAATTAAAATTATTATAAGAACATTGCATTGTATTGTTAAATTAGAATTAATAAAGTAACATTATTCTTGTGTATAATGCACCGGAAGTGCTTTGATGTCAAACTTGGATTAATAGCAGTGGAAAATTAATCACACAAAAACCAACAATATGATCAGTTTCAGATTACCCAAAGGTCCAATTCAATGATGCACCGGAAGGCAATTATGATATGAAATCGTGGTTAGAGGCCCAATTGAAACTTGTAAATGTCCGATTTATCTTAGTAATTAATTAATTAATTAATTTTTTTAAAAAAACTGCCTTTATTAATTCAGTCATTTCCTTGCACGAATAAATTTTATATTTGTTGGAATCAGATTTGCCTACTAAAATTGGTCAATTTTTTTAATATCCTTGTTCTTTCTAGATTCCTCTCATCTAATGTGATGGGCGATCACATAATTTTTTGTATTTCTTTCGTGCTTGGTGGATGCGTGGTATCGCCAAACCTGGCATTCTTATTTTTTGTTTTAACTTTTGGTTGGATTTAGATTGACAGCCCAATTTTCGAATATGAGATTGGAAAACAAGCTATAGATGGAGAATGAGATTGGAGAACGGATCAGGGCCTCGTAACATGGGTTTCAAATGTAAAGCCCACTTCGGTGTTGTGTTTGACATTGAGAGGTCGTCTTCGCGCTAAAATAGTCGCAATGGTCGCCACATGATTAGATTCGGACGGCGGTCCTCCGGCGTATAATTCGAAGGATTATCGTCCGCTAACTGTTCGTCAAAAAGAGATGGATTACAGGAACAAGCTAGTTTTGGCACCCATGGTTCGCGTTGTAAGTTCACCACCTTAGTTTCTGACCTTTACTTTTATTTGTAAAAGACTACTTGGCTACTTCAATTCTCTAGGGTTTTAGAGTGTCCAGGTAAAATTTACTATAACGTGTAATTTTGGTGATTCGAATGATAAGATTTACTTTTTCTAGCTCGATAATGTCCATTCAGTTAGTGACTTGAAATAACATATAGAGTTCATGCTTATGACTGGAGTTGGTTTTCAGGGTACATTACCGTTTAGGTTACTTGCTGCTGACTATGGTGCCGACATAACATACTCAGAGGAAATTATTGATCATAAACTACTCAAGTGTGAGCGGCGAGTAAATGGTAATTTCATTTTCGTTGTTGACCTTTTCTTACACCTTAACTTTTTTAAAATTGACACTTGATTATAGCAGTAACATTTTAAAATCCATATAATGTGAACGTTGGTTGATGTTTTAGTTGTTTGAGATTTTAAATAATATAGTCCAGAAAGCCTATTCCCCAAATTTTGCATGGACTCGGAATAGTAGTTATTGTGCAGAACTCATAGTAGAGCTTGCTGCTTTAATGATTCTTTTTTTTTTTTTTCCCCCTATTTCGTTATTGTGCACAAGTCAACATCTTTTGGTATCAGTTACCTTTTTACGGAAATGTAATTGCTATTCTTAGTTGCTTTTCTGTGCTGGGGCAAATGTTAAATATTAGGCTCCTTAGTTGCTTTCACAGTGGATAACGAGATTGATGACCCGAATAGAACTTTGGAGTGTTACTGGTTGTTGTTCTTTTAGATCTTAAAAGTGATTATCTATCCTTTGCGAAGCTAACGGGTAAGGCACTACTAACACATTGCTTTTCTTAGTAAACATAATCTACTGACTGCAATTATTTTATTTCTTCCTTAATAGATGTCATTGGGTCTACTGATATAGTGGAGAAAGGAACAGAAAGCATTGTTTTTAGAACATGTCCTGAGGAACGAAATAGGGTGGTATTTCAGATGGGCACTTCCAATGCTGTGCGGGCTCTTCGTGCTGCTGAAATAGTGTAATTCCCTCTTTTCCTTTCCCTTTTTTTTCCTTCTTTTCTTTACAGGATTTTAACTCGAATGATTGGAACTGATTCTGGCATTGGGAAACCAGTTTTGTAATCTTAATCATAATAATTGCTCATGCTTCCCTTGTGGTTTTGTTTGGGAGTTGCTAGAAAGGAATAATACTGAATTGCATAAGGTTTCAAGATTGACTACCTTTGCTTTGGTAATATGAGATTTAACTAGCAAATCTCTGCATGTTGGGCCGCTAGTATTTATTCTTTTGGGAGTCTTTAGTTAAAATTTTTGATACTGTGATTCCTTTTCCAGTTGTAAAGATGTTGCGGCAGTGGATATCAATATGGGTTGCCCTAAGTCGTTCTCTGTCAGTGGAGGAATGGGTGCTGCATTGTTGGCTAAACCAGAAGTCATTCATGATGTATGCAAATTCATATTTATGTGTTTAGGTTACTTCTTCTTTCTTCTGATGTGCTTTTCATGATGTATCATTTCTCTAGTTCTGCTTTCGGAATGCAGATTTTGACCACATTAAAGAGGAATCTGGATACATCAATAACATGCAAGATACGGCTGTTAAAATCATCCCAAGATACTGTTGAATTAGCAAGGCAGATAGAGAAAACTGGCGTTTCTGCTCTTGCTGTTCATGGGAGGTAATTTCTAGAATTATCTTTACTGTTAAAATTTCCTGAAGGTTAGCATGTTTCTCAATATTATTTTTCTTCTTCACATAGAATATGTAAATTCAACTTATTTCATTAAATGGTTAATTAGTTCTWTTATCATCCTTTTGGGTCCTCTTCTTCAATTTCTTGATCACGTTTTCTTTTGCCGTAAGAACTGTAACAACTATATTTTCTTTAGCCAGTTATTCAATAGAATGGGAAAAGAATGCCATGAATGAAGAGTTCATCTAGAGTAGTCAAGTTTTTGTTTTTCCAAGGAAACTTCTCGACTACATTGGTTCTCAGAAAAATGATATGTAACATTTTTCCTCATATCATTAAATGTGTGCTAATGGGAGAGTTGAAGTCTACATATCATTTCCTGCCCTTCAGATCAGATTTGACAAGATACTCTAGAAGCACCAATAAGTTAAACTGGAGAAATATCGGACAAAAAACTTACAAGAAGTCTTTATTGTCAGCGTGCAGGAATTTACTTTTGAGATAGCATGGAAGCCTTCATCCCTTGAAATAACTATTCTCCCCCTCCATTTCATCTACTTAGTCCTTTAACTCCATAGTTCCCAATTTATTAGATCTTTTACTCTGATTACTGAGTAGTCGCTGAAACTTCAATTGAGTTATAGGAGGGTTGCAGATAGGCCAAGAGACCCTGCTAAGTGGGATGAAATTGCTGATGTTGTAGCAGCACTTACTATTCCAGTTATAGCAAATGGTGATGTCTTTGAATTTGAAGATTTCTTACGCATTAAAGCTGCTACAGGTAGGTAAAAGGACAATTAGTAAATTTTCTAATGTTTTGCTCTTTAACCTTCTATTATTTTTCGGGGTTGGTCAATTCTTCTGCTAATGTGCCAAAAGAGATGATTAACAGTTATGTGCCAAACTGTAAGATATTAATATATCCGTTTGAGAAGGAATGAATGTGGAACTGATGTTTATTCTTTCTTAAACTTGTTATGTATAAATGAAATTTACTGATTGAACCTTCATTAGTCCCAGACGGAGTAATTACAAATGACTTGCGAAATAATTAGTTGTCTCTATTAATCGTTTCTCAGATAGGACAGCTGATTTCACAAAATTTTTTGATTTCTTGCTTGTCAATTAATTGAAAACGTACATGGAAAATGCAAATGGTTACTAGTCATTAGATCATGCTGATTGYGGTGAAATCAGCAGTTTTTCGGTTCCCYTTATCTGTTCTATTCAATAATTCCTTCTCCTTCCATGTTTTCTTGCCTTTATTTACCCCCTCTTGAATGAACATCTCCGAAGCAATAAAAAATGCCACTCTCTGGCTGCTTCAATTATCACTTTATCTCGTACATCACCTGAACTCTACTAAGATTTCCTACTTCRGTAATTCCCCAATTTTCTCAGGCGTAGCCATGCTTGAAGGCTCTTTTGAAGTCATATCAGATTATCAAAGCTGTTCTGTTTTGTTTTTAGATTTTTGCCTCCTGAGGGTTTATCCTGAGGGAATAAAAAGATTCTGCCAAGTTCTTTCTTGGTAAGATGGTGTCTTTGTTCGAGRATGTTTTCTCTCTTGAGCCAAAACACTTCCATTCTCTCCAATCTTTAGCTGACTATTTCTTCGTCGAGCAGACTTCTTATTGCAAGGAAGTTGACAGCTGGCTGAATGGAAATTAATACTGGTAAACTGCAAATTTCTTGACTAAGATGCATTAATTTGTTAATATGTTGAGCAAAGCATTTGTTTGGCAAGTTTTACATATGTCAGACTCAAAATTATAAATCAAATAGCTTACCCATTGTCCCTCCTTGTTTTGAACTGTTTGCTTTATTTTCCTTTATTTGWTTGTGCAATACATTTTAGCAGAATCATTAGTAGGATACTTGAAATAAACCTTCTTATCTCGATGCTAGTAGCATTAAGTATCTGGAATGGTTGTATGATRTTGGACCCTTTCTCATATTGTCATCTAGGACTTGGATATTGCCTTTTATCTTCGACAGTTTTTGCTTGGGGTTCTGATTGATAATGCATATGCCTTTCTTAACTTACTCATATCTCCCCCATTCTGAAGTGATCTAGGTCTCTTTTATTTTTGAAATGATAGGCAATGTTTAATATCTAAGCTCTTCTGCAGGTGCTTCATCTGTTATGGTTGCTAGAGGTGCTCTATGGAATGCTTCTATATTCTTGCCTAATGGCAAAATCCATTGGGAAGATGTCAAAAGGGAGTATATTAGGAAGGTACTTGCCTGCATATATGCTTTCTATTATTTCGTCAAGTTTTAGTAGGTTTTGTAGTTTGTTTATTCATTTTTGAGTTAACAATGACAGTTGTATCATATTTATGTTCCCTGTGATCTACTATTTGTGAGATTGTTTTAGCTGGACATCTTATGAWCTCTCTGTTTGTCTGTTTCCAGAGTATCTTATGGGACAATGACATCAAGAGTACAAAGCACACTCTGAAGGAAATGATAATGCATTATTCTTGCCTTGAATACCCTGAGGGGAAGGCTGTGATTAAGTCAGAGACCTTGGCAGATCTTGCGTAAGTCTCAGGGATTCATTGTCAGCTCTGTTCTGCTAATTTTTTTGGCAGTTATTTATGTATTATACATTTATTGATCTCAGTAGCGTCTCTCAATTCGAAAATAGTAGAGTGAAATTGTTTCTTTTTTAATGGTTGTTTTCTGAAATTGGGTGCTTTATGTAGTGGATATATATCTTTGATTCCCTACTGCCCTATCACAGGCCTTGCCAAATATGTTAGGTTAGTGGTTGTGGCATTAGGATGCCTGTAGATAAACTCAACCTTTTCCATGCTTCTAAGTTTTCCTTTGCTTGGGCCTATTTTCTTAGAGTCTCACTAGTATCATCTAGAATAGCTATGACAAATTATATTTAAGTTCATTAAGAATTTGCAATATTTGGTCAGAATGTTATGAAGTAGTGTATTTTCCCAAAGTGCTCTAATTTGAATGATAAGACTACTATATAGATTTATTTTAATAATTTGTTGTTCAGCTCCTTTCTATTTTATTAGTGGCATAGAATGACAATGTTGCAAATTTTGTTATTTTGTCCTAAATATGAAGCCTGTTTATGACAGGTTTTGGTTATTTTCTGTGACATGCTCGTATGAATGAACCTCAGAAACTAAAACTGTTGCTGTGATGTTTTTAGAATAGATTAAGGTCCTTTCTTTATCCACCAATTTCTCCTGGACTCGTACCAATTCATGTCTTGTACTGTGCTTTCTATATAGGCTTGACAGAGGAGCAAATTTGGTTCTGCTGCCTTAACTTTTGTATTTGGAATATTTCTTGGAAGTCTCTATTTTCTGATTTCGAACTTSCAAGTTCAATTTGACCTTGTTTATTCCTCGTAGCATTGCATTCTTCTAGGTTCTTTTTTCTGATGCTTTGGTGCTTGGTGTTTCAGGCAACTTTATGGAGAGGAGGAATACTATGAATTTGTCAATTTAAACAGGTCCAATAATTGGAGATGACATGAACTGAGGGGCTTATCCTTCATTCTAACTGAAAAGATCAGGTGAGCTTCTTCTTCAGTGCCACTCTTATTTTGATGGCGTCAAACTTGACATAATCCCAAAGAGGAAATTCATACCACCCTGGGAATCTACTTGGGCATCTAGGAAATTATGCACCGAGAGCTTAACGCGGATTGCCTTCTGAACCTGCACTTGTTTTGAGCAACAACAATTATGTCTCTATGTGCCTAGATGCAGTAGGATATTGCTGCATGTCCATCTGATGACTGCAGAGGCTTTTTCTGCTTGCGGTTAAACTCTACACTGAAACAGGGCGCTCTGGGCGATCTTCATGCGAACAGGAGCAGAATTTTTGAAGCTACAACTGCCCGCTTTCTTTGTCCTGATAGTATCTCATACTTGGGTTTTTCAAATTGAGACTCTCGTCCCCTTCCACCCTCAGGGACCCCTCCCAAATCGTCTATGGTATCCCAAGTTCAAATACTTATGTATGCACTGTTTTACGCACCTATAGATTGTTATTCCTGATTAATCCGTGGCCCATTCTATATCCCGACTATGAGGACAGCTAAAATCAATTATTTTTATTAAAATCAACTTGTCTGTTTAACATTCTAAACGATGAACTTCCATTGCAATCATTAAGTTTGGATCTGAGACTCAATTGTTCTTAACTTAAAAGTAACCATTAAAATAATAAAGTTTAAAATGAACTTTTCTTAAGCGTCGGCCTAAGAACTCGATCATGAGGATAGGCCCAATTGGCCCAAGCTGAGTCAACCTACATTATCAAGTATCAACCCCCGAGGAGTGAGGATCAAGGTTTCTTGCAGCCCTTGGACTACACAAATGAAGACCACTTACTTTAGCACGGGGGACTTTGCGGACCCTCTGTTAACTACTACTAAAAGAAGCAAAGGGTAAAASTGGAATAAAACTGGATTAGAAGCCATTTTAGCAATCAGGAAGCCTCTCCTGCCTTCTCCTCTCTCAAGCGTTTGCTTGCCACCAAGTTTTCACATAACGGAATTGCCACCGGCTCCGGCGTGCCTCCTGTTGCATTTCTCACATTCGCTCTCTTCGGTAAGCCTAAATAATTGTTATGTTTCTTCCCACTTTGATAATTGAGCTACACCAAATCCACTCCATATTGTGTTTATTGGTGGCATATGTTTAGGAAATCTTTTTGTATAAGAGCTTCATTTCTTGCTCCCTGTCTTGATTTCGATCTGAATTTCTCTGATGCGTCATCAATGTTGAATTCTTTTCCGGCAAATGCACCGAAAGCAGCACATGCTCTCTGTAATATGTATTGTATGTGCGAGTGTAATCATCGATTTTTTGAGGTCAAATATTTTTAGATTTGTTTTCTGGCTTGCGCTAAATTATGACTGCAAGTTTTCGTGTTTGTTAAAAAGAATTTGTTTGGCTAACTTCAAAGTTCCTTATGCGACTATTTTGTTGGGGTAGCTTTAGGTCTCATATCTGGCATTTCACTGATAAAGAAGCTGATATTTTCAAGTCTTTCCTTCTAGTTTTACTTTTAAATGTTTGTCCGACCTTTAAAAATATATGACCCGTGAATGGAGTAGAAGTATTTAGAACTTGTGGGAAAATTGTTTGACTAGTTTTCCGGTCTTTACAACAAAAGAGAAGTAAAAAGACATCTTCCTGGTATGCAATTTTTTCAGGATTAGAAAAGATGAAAGTATGAGCTGTATGTAATCATAAGATGCTTTGGTTTCTAAATTAAGACTTTTTTAAGCTCTAGAAGGTGTTTTTGCTATGCTGATTTGACAAATTTGCAAATTGACTATTAAAAATGAGAATTCTTTTTGGGGCTGTTTGTCAAGTTCCTTCCGTATTTTAAGTGAGTTTCGCCTTCTTTTCTATTAGTATGCAGATGTCGCCCAGGACATAGGATGCACCTAAATCAAGTAGCTTAGGTGAATTGGCCTTGGCCTATTCTTCTGGAGCACGTGGGTTGATTTTATTCTGTTATGCTTGTTTTGGTTAATTGAATTTTAGCCTACTTAAATTGGTCTCTGGCATTTTGGTACAATTTTAATCTTCTGGGTCCACTTTTCAGGTTCTTCTTGAAGCCTTTACCTTATCAAAGACGAGAATTGAAAATCCTCACTTTTCCATATCTTCTTCAATAACTGTCAGGTAAACTGCTTTGCATGTTTTCTTGCTTGAATAGCTTTTAAGCTTTTGTTTCTAAACGTTCTTCCCCAAATTATTTCCACTTCGAGTTCTTTCAAGGTTATGTATTTGTTCCTATTTTGGTAAGTAGATGTTGCTTGTGGTACCTTCCCATGTACTTCTACATCTTTACCATCCTATTTGTCTATATAAGAGTTCTATGTTGTATATCTATGTGTTTGTAACTGTGATATAAAGGAACGGAATTTTTGGCATATTACTTTCTGTGGGGAACATCTATATCTTAAAGGGGTGCTTGCATGAAAGTCAAATATCTAATGTTGACATTTGAAAGTACTAAAAGCTGGAACTGGACCAGCATTCCTTTGGTTCTCCGCTCAATATTTACACAGTAGTTTCATCAATTGAGATGAAAATAGCGGGTTTGAAGACCAATTTTGTAAAAATTTCTTGCTTAGTTTTTCTGTTGATTTTGTCATATATAGATTGCAAGTTGAACCTCCTAAAGTCTTTTGCAAAAGTGAATTATAGGACATTTATATGGTAGTTCGTCTGCCTTAAAAGTTTGTGGTTTTTTCCCCTTTTCGCTCTGTGTCAAGAAAGGAAGCTTTTGACCAATTGTTAATGGTGGATCAGATAATTTATTCTTTTCAACTTCTTTTAGAGTTCATTCAGATCCCACCATCATTACTTCATCTACGAATTGTTTCCTACTTGTTTCAAGAACAAATGTACCTGAATATCTTACAATAAAGGGATTGCATTTGCAGTAATTTTTCAGTGCACTCACTTAGGGTGCACCCCGATGATTAGTATTAATAAATAAAAGTAAGGGGCGTAGATGGGTGAAAAGATGTTGCTGTCATATTGACAAGTTACCTGATTATGTTGTTTAATTTCAGAAATTGCTACACTAATGAATTACAAAGTGACTGCCAGCTTTTTTATGAAAAAATGGCTACAACCTTGATATCAAGATGCTTTAAAATGCCAATTAGGAAGTGGAACTTTATCCCTTTCATCCGTGCCACAAATTGCATTTTTTTAAGTTGTCAGATGTGCTTTCCTTATAGAAGGTACTTGTGTGTTTTCTTGAGAAATGGAACTGGAAAGTTGATAAAACCATTGATGTCTGGCTGGCATCTCCTTTCTTTTTACGTATGTTCCCGTACTGTGCAAGGCAAATATCAGAACCAAACGAGCATACTTATATATCATTTTTTAAGTATGATTATAGGTAAATACACGTCTTTGGAGTCGTACTATATTTCATAGTGTTTGCTTCAAGGCAATTCTAGCTTTTTGCAAAATTTGATATTTCATTTATGATATCTAGCTTYGTTTATGAACTRTATTTTCAGTCATAATTAGCAGGCAAGGATCATTGAACTACAAGGCTATGAAATCTCAAATATCAAAATGCTTAAACAGAAGTTGATTTGAATAAGATGGTAAGAAGTTATGGGACTGGTACTATGACAAGTTAAAAAATTAGTGGCCACGCTACTAGCTAAGTCTGAGAAAGAAGGCTAATTTGTGGTGTGGGATTGGTTGGTATGGTTTATTTTTTCTAAATACGAGTGACACAGAGAAGGAAATTGTTTTGAATATTGAGGAACTCTGTTGTATTGCCATATAAGCTATGCCATTACTAGGCTACCTGTATCTGATGGTTAACTGCTGAGAACACTGATTCCATAGGTCTAAGTCAAGTATGTCTTATTACTGCCGGTTTTGTATTGAAGAACTTAGTATTGGCATMTCCTCGACTATATTCATTTGTAGTGCTTATTGGTTCGTACCAATTACCAATGATATCGAGTTATCTATGAATTTAAATGTCATTTTGCTTTCTGCATAGCTTCTGAATGAAGTTTTACTACTTTCGTTTGTGTCATCATATGACAACAATTAGGATATTATAAACTAATTCTTTTTTACTTTCTCTAGGTGGTGAGTCTTATATAGAGCCAATAAAAGAAATAAGGATCTTGATCTAGTGTAAAATGGAGTTGAATACTATCAAGGATGCCTTTGATCGTGTTACAAAGAAGCAAAAGTTGTCATGTTCCAAATCCCAAGAAATAGTAGAACAAATTGGGGTAAAATTAGAAGAAGCCCTTTCAAGAATACAGTCGATTCATGATACTGTGTTTCAGACGGATCACGGCTTGATCCTAAGTGAATTAAAAGCAAAGTTGAAAGAAATTACTCCTCTCAGCCAGCTTGAAGCAACACAAAAGGAATTAAATGTAGCATTAAGCAAGTACCCGAAGCTGCTTGAGAAAACATTCAATCCTGACATATCAAAGGCCTATAGAAATATTGATTTTGATATCCATACAGTCAACCAGATAATTGCCAGCCATTTTTATCGGGAAGGCCAATTTGATCTTGGTGATTATTTTGTAAATGAGGCGGCTGAACCAGATGCACAAGCTGCAAAATCTTCTTTCTCAGAAATGTATCAGATACTTGAAGCCATGAAATTGCGGAACTTGGAGCCTGCTCTGAACTGGGCTGCTAGCAACCATGATCAACTTAAACAAAATGATTCTGACATTGAATTGAAACTTCATCGCCTTCAGTTTGTGGAAATCCTGCAGAGAAGAGGCAGGGATGAAGCCCTTAACTATGCAAGAACTTTTCTGGCACCTTTTGCAAACAGTCATATGGCTGAATTCCAGAAGCTTATGGGATGCCTACTGTGGGCTGGAAGGCTTGATTCTTCACCATATTCTGAACTACTATCCCCATTGCACTTGGATAAGTTGTCTGAGGAACTTGCACGTCATTTTTGCAATCTGATAGGTCAATCCTATGAGAGTCCATTAAGTGTAACAATTGCTGCTGGAGTCCAGGGGTTGCCAACCCTTTTAAAGTTGATGAACGTGATGACTGGAAAGAAGCAGGAATGGCAGACCATGAAACAGCTACCTGTTCCAGTGGATTTGGATAGGGAGTTTCAGTTCCATTCAATCTTTGTGTGTCCAGTAAGTCGGGACCAGGCAAGTGAAGAGAACCCACCGATGCTGTTGTCCTGCGGGCATGTGCTATGCAAGCAATCAATAACAAAGCTGTCCAAGAACAGCAGCACAAGACCTTTTAAGTGTCCGTACTGCCCATCTGAGGTCGAAGTTGGTCAATGCAGGCAGTTATATTTCTGATAATGAATTAAGCAAGAAACTGGTGGTTGTACTGAAATTATTTCTTTTCTCCTTATCTTACACAAGTAGATCCTGTTCGCAGTGGTCCTGCTGCTTGTTGTCATGGTTATCTTCTGGTAGTGGTCTGTGAACTGAATGTAAATAGATATTCTTTCCAGATCCATGCTTTCAACTCGTAGAATGCTGTTTCTGATTTTCTAATGTACCCAAGTTCTTTTGTTTTTCTTGGGAAATTCATTTAATAGTCTAGCAATGCGATGTGTTTCATCCCTCTGTACAAGGAAGGGACCTAAGCTGCACAACCGGGATTGCAAGCATCCGTCTTACCTGTGGGGTTCCCTTGTTTCTCCTGCTTTTTGTTTGATCCTCCAAGTTAGCCAGTCGGGTTCAGTTTTTGCCGTGTTTTTCCTACTAATAATGAATGACATTTATAACAGGCTTTAGGGGGCTAACCCAATCCACTATAGAAGATGAAGATAACGTTCTCAATTGGAACATTCTTCATTGTTTCTGAACCAGTCAAAGAATGGAGTCGCTTTCTGCTTCATATCTTTTCTTCGCACTTATGCAATTATTGGCCCCAAAACAGCCATGATTGTCCTTTACTCTCCATGAATTTCTCGAATTAAAGTAGGCATGATGACTTTAAACTTATATTACCACTAGAGTTTATGTTTACAATTGGTCGCAGGAGGAGCTATTATATTATCATTTATTCCCTCATTGATAAAATAGACTCTAAAGTGAAATGGAGATGTCTAATTAGGAATTCCAATTGGCCTTCTTTGATCTTGAGAACAGAGGAAATAAAAAAGGCTAAAGCTGCGCGATTTCAGGAAGTCATCAACTTATCTAAAAGTAAATAGGCAGTACACAGAAAAAGGCTTTTCTCCCCTTTTAATGCAGATGGGGTTTCCCTCTTTCTTCTCTTCTCTTCTGTATTCCTTCCTTCGAAGCAGGCTTTCACTTGAAAAAGATTTCCCCCTTTTTCCTTAGTTTTCACAAACGTGCACCTAAAGTCATGCTAACCTGGAACTACTATATGCAGAAATCATAGCTCTTTCTATTTAGACTCACATATTCACCTCGGGATTTTGCAAAGGAAGGTTTATCTGCAACTAATCATTCCCTGGTGCCCAACTCCATGTCTAAGCACGAGACTAATTATCCCTTGGTTTAGATCAATAATTCATAAGTGTAGCTAGTTGGATCGCTTGTCTCAATCTTCCCCTCTTCGAAAATGACTCTTAAGATTTCTTGCCCACGAATATCATACATACTGTTCAAAAAAAAAATTTCACTTGCAGAGGTGGGATCAAACGCTACTGGTTCAAGAATCAAGACTATTCATAAACTGTTTCCCGTACAGTGAAAGAGTTCTTTTTGAAACTACTACTGCTTGGAGTTGGAAGCTTGAAGCAGAGTAGGTCATCTAACCTCACGTCAGCTAAACTAATCAGATGATCAAGATTACTTCACCTCATACGGGTTCTGGCCTTAGACTGCAATCACATTTGAATATCTTGAATTGGATCCAAAGACCAACTGGAATCTATTTTGTTTCCGAAGTTAGAAACAGGGGACGGATAAGAGTTCTATACAACCCTCATGCTCAGCCATTGAAAGTAAAGAAATGCCCTTTTATCTTTTCAAGTAAAAAAGAAGAATCAACAATTGACTCTATAAGGTGTACTCCTTCCTCAATGCATAATTATTTGGTAACATCTCAAGATCATCCTCACCGCCACCTTTTGTCTTTTAGGAACCAGACACAATTTTTTTTAGAAAAAAGTGAAAAGAGCTTCGTCATTCGCTTCACGCCTTTACTCATCCCCATCTGGGCAAATGATCAGATCAATATAATCCAAACAATATATAAAGATACCTTCCCACAATCCTCAATCATTCTTTGAATTAAAAAAAAGAAAAAGAAAGAATCTTATTTCTGTTCAATTCCATTACTCATCATTCATTCTCTACATAGTAGTATATAAGATTCCAAAATAAAAATTAAAAAAGGGAGAGCGAATAAAAAACAAGCAGAGAGCCATAGCTCAGTCCTTCAATGATATGTTCCGTTTCACTATCCTTTGTTTCCCTATGCAGAAAGCGCCGATCCGTCGGGTACCCTTTGTCGCTATTGTAGTTCTCTACCAGGTCCCATTCTTTATCGACCAACATCGGGCCCGTCCCCTGGTTGCCCCGAGCTCAAAGATCCCTCTCCCTCCTTCCCCTACTATTTTTTTCTTTCTTCCTATGCTCGGATTTTTTTTTTTTTTTAATACACTACAATTTTTGTTTTCTTTTCAATAAATTAAAATCTGGCGTTTTCGAAGCCGTGCAAGTCGCTAACTCTATTCAACGACTTTCTCATTATGGCGACTTTAGCTAGCCTTTCCGCTGCTCTCCAAGCCGATGTTGGCGTAAGTGGCTCAGTCGATTTTTCTTCGATATTTTCCCTCTCGGCGTTCAGGCTTCTTGGACGAATCTGCTGCTGGACTTGAGCTTGACTTTGCCTTCTCCAATGCAACTCCGACAATTCGGCCTCCAATCCGCGGACGAACTTGTCAGCCGAACCGGAACTCGACTGCAACAACAAGGTGCGAGCCGACGATAACATGTGATGGGCCCCGCTTAAGTCATGCCTATCAACCAATCTCCTGGACTCGGCAACAGCTCGTGTCGCAACGAAGAGACTTCTTAGCCGTTCAGTGCTGGGTGTTGAGGATCTAACGGCGTGGGGACGTGGGGCCAAGAGAGCTTGTTCTTTCCCTTGAATTTGCTCCTGAGTTGACGGGTCTTTGTAAGAGCATCTAACGGACAATACATGGTGGGGCCCAACTGAGCTCATTGATGAGACTCTTAATTCCACCAACAATTCTCTCTCTTCTTCCGCGTACAGATCGCCCACCCGGACCAAACCCGACCCAAGAGCCATTGGACGACCCATACATGAATAAACTCCCGCAATCTCACTCGGGCCTGACCCGGAAATAAATCCCAAATGGATCCGGACATCCTGAACCACCACGCTCAATAACCCTCCGATGCATTTTGATAGTGAGTCTGCCGATGACGGCGCGTGTTCGCACGCGTTGGCTTTCTTTAGGCTTACAGAATGTACTGGAATATCCAAGTGAGGGAAGCGGGTGGAGCAGACTATGGAAGAATGACGCCGTTGATTGGTAGAGCGATCATCGTGTCCGTCCGACAAGAGAATGACGCTGGCAGCTGGGTTTTTCTCCCGACGGTCCTCGAGGACCTTGGCCGCTTTCTTAAGCGCATCATTCGCACTCCCAGCTGCTGTTCCATCCAAAGCCACAATAGCGTCCACTATCCGACGCGCCGACCTCCTTCCTGCCGTCGTCATCCTCCTCAAAGGCAGCAACCGCTTTGACGTGGATGAAAATGCCACGATAGATAGCCGATCRGCGGAAGAAAGTGATGAAACCACTGATCTCATTGCTTGTTTCATCATCTGAAGCTTCTCGCCCATCATCTTTCCACTGACATCGAGCACCGTTACCAAATCAATTGGAGCTCTCCTTGCGGTCTTTGCCGGAGCTGATGGTGCTCTGACTTTCAGAACCACTACATATGTCTGACTACTCCGGCCAACAGAGATAACTGCGGCGTCGGGCAATATGCTCATATCCATGTTTCCCAGAGTTAAAGCTGTCTGCTTAGAAGGACTCRCATTTGTCTCAGGAAAAAAGCCTTGAAATTCTAGGTTCTCATTGTCTTCGTCATTCTCATCGGACTCGGGAATAGGGTTGAATCGAGCTCTGGATGTAGGTGACATCAACGGCTCGTCATCATCATACACCTTCAGAATAGGCTTTGCATTTGCGGAAGAATGCTTCATTGAAGGCGTTCCCGAAAAGGAGGAAAATTGGCCTTTTCTCTCTTCTTCCAGCTTCTGGTTGTTGCTGACGTTGTGAATAGAAAGTAGGGGCATTTCGTTCCATTGAGAGTTGCAAACGGGGCAAGTGAGGATTCCTTGCTTTCTGAAGTGCGCAGCAACGCAGGGGAAGTGGAAGATGTGAGTGCACTCAGCCGTGAAAATGGCCGTGCCTTGCCCACTTTTCACGCTGTTTAAACATATTCCACACCTTGTCTGATATTCATTCAAAGAAAATAACTAATAATTAAGGGAAAGAATCATCTTTAGAAATTAATGATAAAGACTTCATCACAGAAATGATTAGAAAATAGTGGATAAGAGAGATGGTTTTGTTTGACGTACCTTTGAAGGGCGCAGGGTGGACTTGAGAAACGAAAACGTTGAAGGAGAGCGAGGTGATGATGGATTTGAGCGCTGGAAAAATCTGGGACTATTTCTGGTGATCTTGCATTGGAGCTTAGGACTCTCAGCTGGAGGCAGCGATGAAGCTGGGATAGCGGCTGTAGAAGGTCGAGCAGCAGGTGCATCACCAGCGCTGCAAGTGGTTCGACAGCGGAGGGTGGGGCTAGTGACGGTCTGTGATTGCAAACGAGGCGTCGAAGGATTGGAGAAGAAGCCCAGTTTGGAGCTAAACTTTGGAGTTGTTGGGTTGCTTTTGTCTTGCTTCATAGTAGAGGAGGTGGAGCGACTGGAATCTCGATCCCTTGGGATCGATGTACAAAACGCTCTTCGCCATCCCAAAACCATTGTAAGCCCGAAAGAAAGATTACCTTTTTCCTGCTCTTTCTCTTTTTCGTTTCTTGCTCAATACTATCTAATCTCTTACGTTGTTATCCTGYACTTGTTTGTCGATTTAAGTTGTCATATGACGATGGASAGAAGAAATGATTGTCTTATGGAACTGGGTTCTTTAATGGAGAAGACGAATGGGAGTAGATAGAGCTATCGCTAGCAAAGGAAGAAACATTTGACAAGTAAGACAAAAGAATTGGTAATGACCCTCTCTTTATCTCTTCCTCTTGGTATCAGCACACAATCTTCTTCTTCTTTCTTCTTTCTTCTTTCTTCTTTCTGTTGTTGTATGTTATGCAGGTCTATTTTTGCTGTGTAATTTCTCGCTTTCTCTAGACTAGACTCCCAAAAAGATCACTGCAAAAGTTCCCGAAACTATAATCTGAAATCTCACTTGATCCCTATTTGATTGCAGAGCCTTTTTACGAGGTGAAATATTTTATTGGCATTATACTCTGCTTTCGTTTTTCACCCAGCAGTGACCGACATGTGGAGGTTTTCTTCTCATTTTTCAAACTCTAAGTCAACGGGGTCGGCTTTTCTGYTGTACATATTTCCATTTCCCACAATATGGACGCCCACCCTTCTCAGTTCTGCCATGATATCTCTATTCTATTCTATTGCCCTTCTGAAAGCCACCATTGAAGGCTCTTCCGGCTTAAGCTTCGCTTGCTTGCCCTTTTTTCTTTGCACGAGATCTTTTTGTTCTTCTCTCTGAAGATTTTCATCTTCGAATCATTTTCACTCAAGCCACCTACTCCGGTCTTGATGTATTAATTTTATCATTTTCTGCATTTATTACAGTCTGTAGCTTTTAAGTTTTAACTGATTCACTGCAAGACATATTACTAAAATTTACTACCCATTGCCCTCGTAGGAGTAATGCCTGTTTTGGTCGGAATGCTGGTTTGGTTTTGGTTTTAAATTTTTAAAAACTCATTCTTTTATTTGATTTTTTAGATTTGAAAACTCTGACTTTCTCGACCTAGAATACAACTTTTGATTGAGTAACAGATTACTAATCTTCATAAATGGATTTTTGAATTCCACTTTGTATTTGAGCTCTCATAGGATACTTTCTACAAGAAAATCGTTTTAATAAAAAGAAAGAAAAATTGTCTTTACATAAATGTATTTAAAATTTATGATAGAGATTATATTAAATTCTTTTTACACGGTGTTTATAATTTTATATGTATATATAACATACAACAGAGGATGTTGTGCAGTGATAAGTGTATAATATGGGTGTATCTAGGAGATTGGTGTGAGATGAGGAATGATGGATGATGATGAGCAATAATTCTAGAATTGTACTCTTTCTAGCAAATCCCTGCATACAAAATCATAAAAGACAGTACACTATACTGTTGTCTTCCTCCAATCATTTCCTCTACCTTCTAATAAATGTTCTTATTTAAAAACAAAAACAAAAAACAAAAGTTCATATTCGAAGTAGGGATTAAGTAATGGTCGGGGAGCATCCTAACCTATAGTTGTTAGTACTAAGCACTGGCGGTAGTGGTATTGGGACCTTGGCGAGAGCTCCAGAGAGCAGAGRCATGTCACGGACGGCTTTGATTGATTTGACAAATAACAGTGACGGTCACAGTCACGTACGCACGTGTTTCCTTTTCTTTACTCTTCGACGCCGTTTGATTCGCCTGACGGTCCTCATGGGGAATTGCAATCTGCAAAACCACCCATCATTCAGTACGGTCTCAACGTAGTCTCATCACCGTAAAAAAGAGAGCCGGTTACTGAGTACCAAATAATTTTACTCYCAAAAGTTACATTTACTTGGACTAATGAGTGATTAATATCACAACCGTTATTATTGGAAAACGCAAAACCACTCGTTTACCTTCTCCCGGTTTAATTATGTCTTTTCCTCTCTTGAAATTCAGAGCTCTTTACCGGCTGCCGGTTGCGGGAGCTTTTTTCTTTTATTTCTRCAATTTAAATAAAATGCTTGTCTTATCCCTAAATCAAAACAGTGCACCCCATGTGGCACGTGATTCGCCCTCTTTGGGTATARCGGATTAGATGCACWCAATGCACGTCAGAGCGTCGTCGTCGTGAGCATCGATGATAAGCATGTTCCAATACTATTTATACGCCAGTACTCTAAGTATTCTAGTAGTATTTCTCAAGATATTATTAGAATCACAATTCTTTTAATATATTTTTTATTATATTAATTAAATAGTGTTCTATTTCGATTGATATTAGAGAAACGTGGAGCATGACGCGTAAATATCATCATTCTTTTATTGATATTGAACAATGTGTAATAGATAGTATAGGATAAAAATATATTAAAAGATTTTCAAATTATTACTTACKACTACTTGGATGAGTCGACTCAAGAACACTTCAGTAAACACATCTTTATATTGAGTTGCTTTAAGCACTCATCTCAGATGGAATGAATGTTACGTTTTGAATTTTTGATCAACTATAAATACATATCATGTTATTATTATTATTATTATTGTAATGTAGAAAATATTAAAGGATTCAAAGTAGGAGGGGAAGGTAGGGATCGACCTATAGTCCAATGCAAACAAGTTTTGGGAAACTTTACCTGCTGTTAAAGGTTGATTTCATGATTGGTTAATTTATTCCATGTATTATGTAGGTGGGTAGTATGAATGATAAAGAATGAGAAGAAATAAAGGGATCCCTTTGTTATGAAGGAACCATAAATCGAAATACAATTGGTTCTGCAAATATGTATAGATTGACTTTGCAAGCAACTASTTGTACTCTAATCTAACAAGTGGGACTTCGGATATAGTGAAGATTTTCACAATCCCCAAAAGGGTTTGATTTAGCAGAAGGGTTCATAGGCTTTTCTTCRCTTTGAATTTCTGCATTCTTTAATCAACCCACAGCTAGCAAACCAGTAGTAGGACTTTATCTGCTCTAGAAGACTCTTAGAGAAGATTAATCTGTTGTCCTTTTCTTTGCACAGTGGATCTCATGTACACCTACATTACACTACTAATAATACTTTTGGATTTCACTTTTCCTGTACACAGGAGGCAGAACTCCGAACCCATTAATTGTGTTTAATGTACTATCATGCTTCTTTTGTCAGACATAATTGTTAGAGAAAAAGCTTTCCTGATTTCAATAGAAGCACAAGACCATTCGAATCCTAGGAATTCTACCTTATAATATCTCTCTGAGAAATACTWACAATTATTCAATATTTCCTCTTCACATACAGTTCTAATTGGACAAAACACATGCAGCTGTCTTTTGACTGTAAATCCCAGAAGAATGAATAGTTTAATGGTTGATTGGTTTAGATATAGATAATGCCAGTCTTAGGTTGTTTTATATTCTTAATTTTTTTGAGCATTTAGTCTCACTGTCAAAACCTGCCACATTTTCTTTCTACTTATCGAACATCCAGAAAAATGTCCTATTCCTGCCGAACTCCAAGATCAAGAAACTCAAGAATTATCATAATATTGCGGTTACTAGATATGAGTAGAATGGACAATCTTCTATTTTCCTATTTACTTTGAATCATTTTCAAGTGATGATTAGTGTTATGGTTCTTTAGTATCAACAAATTATGCGATCTTCAGTGTCATCCCTGCTAGAGAGCTTTCTGTTCAAAGATCGATGGTTGAGTAAGCGTAGATAATGAACACTAGAAGGAGACCATTAATGACAGAAGATCAAATTATTTTTGAAAAGATTACTGCTCGAACTATGAGGATTACAGACTTTACTGCCCAACAGCTGAAATTCTTGCAGACTTAGAGGACTCCTCATTTTATGGAGGTCATCCAGTGATGGGGATCTTGAACACTTTTCGTCCCCTGACGTATCAGAAAACTAGAGGATGAGTACTAAACCATTCTCTATTACTAGTGATTGCAAATTTGGTAGCAGAATGATAATCACTAGCAGCTTTTGAGAAATATTTCCACTAATGATATGGAATACAGATAATTGATATGATAATGATAGTGATACGCTCGCTCCTCAAATCGTTAATTATTCTTCTCTTTTTCTTGGTTTACTGTTTTGGTTTACATTGCTTCCCAGCTTTTTTAGGTTAGTTGAATGGTATCTAATGAGAATCTCCTCTCACAAATTACCATTAACACTATGTAAGCTCACATGGATTGATCAAGAAGATGAGAATGTATCCAATACGGTGAAAGAAGGGTAAATCCTCACATAATTTAGTAAGCAATTAGAAATTGTCCTCTTTGGGTTGGTGGGCAAGATGTTGTCATTATTGAGGCACATGATATGAATTCATTAACTGCTAGAATCCTCACCAACAAGCTCCATAATTAGGTAACTTGATGAATATCATTTTTATATGCAAAATGGGGAGCATCTTCATATCAATGTGGGCTACTTCTTTATATATAGTATTTCTTTCTTCTGTGGAATTTAATTATTAGAGTAATCGAATATCTAACTTGTAGTTAAGATATACCAAAATTCGGCTCTTAAACTATAAAAATCAAGAGGGTGTCATGTCATACTGCACCAAGAAATAAGTGCTCCTGCCGTTTTGATCAAAAGAAAGGGCAGAAAGGGAAGAAAAGTGATGTAAAGAAATCATCTGTATATATGTAGGTATTATTATTAATAGAAAATGGGAAAGTGGACCACTAAATAATAATGTTAACTTTATGAAAGAAGAAGAGTAATCCATCAGGGGGTACAGTCTCTATTCAGTGTTCAGAAAAAGAGAGCCATAATAATGCTTCCAATTTCCAGAACCAAATAATTTCATATCAAACACTCCCAAGTAGAATGTTTCCAATCTGTACAAATGGAGTTGATTTTTCCCACTTCTACTGTATTCAGGACTTCATCAGGATCAAGTCCCACCACTGGTGCTAGATGTCTAGAGCTTATTAGGATTAGGAAGTGGGCGTGATTGGTTAGCAGCACTTCTTGAAAATATTTGGATTATTCGAGTCTCTCCATAACGCTGTTGCTTAGCAGCATTTTGCACCCATTAGTTTAGATAAATAATAGATTATAGATAAAGAGTAAAGATGATCGTGAGTAACCACCTTGRTTCAGCGGTCTCATTCCTTCCCCATGGACAGGTACTAGATTATAGGTATTTGATGTGTAAAAATGATGTTCAACTGTAATGACCACAGGATAAGGGTCACATTACTGTCACTAAAACCTTGGAAGATCTGGTACCAGTTTGATTCTGCAAAGATTGACCATAAACAACTCAGAGGACCACTGCCACTGCATTTTGAGGCCTAATGGATGAAACCATTTTGTCTTAAACTATCCTGGAATTTGGAATATCAAGCGTACAGATTTGGTAGCATGTCCATTTCAGACGTATCGATCATCTGTTTCTAACAATGACTGCTGAAGTTTTCCCTTTATAACGAGCCACGGATGAACAGAACTGATGCGTCGCTCCATGCTTGGCCTGAATTAGGTGGTTGGAGAAGAAATGTATTACGTATGATAACAAAGGGATGAGGGAAATATTTAGAGCAGTGCCAGGCACCCTACATGATTTTGCAACAATCGGTGTTGAACTGAGCGATGTGGCAGCTTAGGGAACATATATCAAGCTATCATATTGATTATCTCATGAAGGAATGAATTAATGCAGTGAAGGAGATTGATCAATTATTCTTCAAGAATTGTACAACTCATTCTAGGGCCTCCCTTCTACCAGAAGAATTACTACTACTACTCATACCCTCAGTCTAGAGTGATGGTATCAAAATTACAACAACAATGAAAAACTGGATTAACAGACAAAGAATTTGCATTTCTTTTGTTTAATTATTGTTTTTGTGATATTTGTATAGGCTACAGACTATGGTCGCATGTAAATAGAAGGCAAAATCTCACGGTGACTTCCAGAAGTGCTGCTTGGCCTCCTGCGAGTCGCTTACATTTGAGGTCACTGTTCTTTGACGAACAGGTCTTCTCCTCTGATGATGATAACGTTATTATGAAGCCATGATGGTAACAGATGATTGTTGATTCAACCCCTTCCATCAAGGAAATGGACTATTCCAGAACACTGGAGACATATTCCATTGTTTTCTATCACTATATTTTCCCCTGTGCCCGGTGAGAATAGTTTATGGTGGGAGTACATTATCACTAATGGCGMAATAATGGGAATCTGGATTTACATTAAGTGCTTCAATTCTTGTGGGATCTTAACAAGTTGAATCTTTTGGGACGTCGGGTTTTAGCCCWATGAAGCCAAAGGTAATGTGGGAAGCAGAATCACCTGTGCAGAACTTCTACCAGAAACRCTGGACTATTCCAGAACGCTGGAGACATTTTCCATTCTTTTCTATCACTATATTTTCCCCTGTGCCCGGTGAGAATAGTTTATGGTGGGAGTACATTATCACTAATGGCGAAATAATGGGAATCTGGATTTACATTAAGTGCTTCAATTCTTGTGGGATCTTAACAAGTTGAATCTTTTGGGACGTCGGGTTTTAGCCATATGAGGCCAAAGGTAATGTGGGAAGCAGACTAACCTGTGCAGAACTTCTACCAGAAACACAATCATAGCAGCAGCTTTCTGCACTAATTGATGAATGATTACAACTAATCCCACTATACACTCAAAAGGTCTGAACGTCTAGTATGATTTAAAGGTTCTSGCGAAAAGAAAAAATGGATTAATCATAAAATTAGCCACTACAAATTGTATCTAAACAGAATATATCTAGTGGATAAGACTGTTTTCTTCTACGTCATTAATTTTAATAGTAGACAAAGTTAAAGAAACACAAAGAAGGATCAAGAAACTCAGTCAGTCTCCAAATCAATCTTTCTTACAGGAGAATTTCAACAAGATTAACATAACGGAGCTATCATTATCACTAAAAATAGTAAATCTTTGACGAAGATTTGGATCTCTGCTCTTAAAAAGCTCTGATCTGCCTGAGCTCTAAGAGCTAAAATTTTCAATCGCCGCCGTTAATTTCGAAATACTCCTGCATTGAGTGCAGTCGGCTTTCTCAAAGGTACTCTCGGAGCAGAAAGGATAAAAGGATTTCGGGATTCCTTTGACAAAGACAGCACTGACAAGAAGAATTCATTATCCACATGATTGAGTCTAAGGAAACATGGGTAATTTGATATCTTTTGGAGATAAGTCCGATGGCTAAGGTTTTTGTACTTAATGTWGTTGGTAATGATTAGGCATCGCACTAATATGAAAAATGATCAGAACCCACCAAAAAGTTTGCTTCTTTCTAGCAGTAAATCACTAATGGAGTAGTACAAAAGAAAAGACAACACTACCGGAAAATCATAGGGATATCAATTAAAGTCAATCTTGCAGATACCAGAAGTCAAAGGGTTCCATCATCAAGTTGTTGTCTTTTAGCAGAGATGAGAATCTGTCTGCAATTTCTTGCTTATAAAATAGGGTAGCATGATCTAGTGTATTAGCAGAGAATAGAAATTGCTGCAAGAGAAGAACATGGTAGATTTCAATAATGGAAGGAGCCTCCCTTTGTAGATTGGAAAATGGAGATGGTAGCCAACTTTCCAGGATTTGCAGATGCTTTTCCAGATCTTGTAGAATTCTCTTAACATTTTCTTTTCTTTGCATATCAAGATTTTCCATGATTCAAAAGTTAGATGACCATAATAAAGAGAGAGAGGAAGGCAATAAGAAAAACAAAGATGCACCGTCCGGGCAATAAGAAATTGAAGAAGTCATTATAGCAGCAGCATTCACCACCACCATTGGAGACGGAATTTCATAAGAAACATGCAAATGCTCGCGTCAAGTCAGAGAGTGACAACAAACAATAGTATTGTTCATGAGCTACTAGCATAATCGTAAAAGTACACAATCTGCAGAGTTTATGCTGTCATTAACTCCTTCCCAGATATTGAAATGWTGTAGTAGCAGAAGTTAAAGAATGTGAATTGCATAAAGCACCCGAGAACACCTTTGAGCAGGACAAATTCAGGCAAGTGGATGATACTCTGAATTAATTGGCATCACAAAACTTGAAATGAGTAGTAGAAAATCACAATTACAAAGCAGTCAGTGATAATAGGGTTACACAACTTGTTTCAACAGGATTCCAATCACACGCRTACATTAGRACAAGTAAGTWTTTTCTTTTTTAACTTTCGGAGAAATACATGGTAGTTAAACAATTATATTTTGACAAAGAAATATTTAGCTCCACAAACAGTATAAATCCCAAACAATAGACTTTCGACAAACATAGATTCACATGAACTTTGCAATCAAAGGCTAACAGTGATCTTCACTCCATCCCTATATGTCATCACCCTCTGTAATTCTTTAATCGTCAAGCCCTCTTCCAACAACCCGATCCACATTCTAAAACTGTTCACTCTTGACTAGGCAGCATGGAAACCAGATATCTCTCACCAGGCAATAGCTAGTTCTTATTCTTGGTCTTCTCCATAGACCTAGGAGCTGCAAGGCAAGGGATGGAAAGCCTGTTAACATTTGTCCTTGTTTGCTCCAATAAGATAAAAACAGAAGATCTCAAGGTAATGGATACAAATGAAAGAGTTTCATCAGACAGCAGTCCAAGCAGACTAAAATGCTAACAGAAGCAATCGTGCAACTTCTTACTTAGTCAAATATGGCACCAAAATATTTCTTATTTCCATGCCTAAGGTTCTTTGTCCAGTGAAAGCTACAACATACTCTTGCAAACAAGACGACTGAAAACGAAATTCAAGCAGCTCAACATGACACTTGTGACATCCATCAGTCGAAATGAGCACTATCTCATCATCCATTATCTTTTCAGGAGGGTTTTATCTTGCTCTCTACATCCACCATTATTTCTAGTACACATTCCTCATCAAATGGAAACCTCTATATGCCTTAACAAAAGTTTACATGAAACACAAAGAAAGGGATATATCAGACTAGCAGATCTAGAGGCAGGGGAAAAAGTATAGACCAGCAATATCCTGCAGTCATCAGTTACAATAACCTGGAATTACATCTATGCAACAATATAAACCTGTAAAGAAATATGGATAAAAGAACTTAGTCTTTCTTCACCCCTCAGCAAAAATTTTAGTTGATAGGACCCTGKGCACAAATTTCATGCCACAAAGCTAAAGCATAAAAGTTAAATCACAAAGCGACTTTACAGATAACACATACCTAATCCAATAGCATCAGAACCCTTCATAATCTTCAGCCTCTTGCAGGAATCAATGAACATCCTGTCACAAAACCAGTTCGAAATCAACAGGAAACAACAGGAGGAAGTAGGGGGAAATCCATAAGATATTTTCTTTTTTTCTTTTCCAAAAGTTCATGTTTATARATATAGAGACGAAACAGCTTTTAAAACCAACTATATCTTTAAAATCATAGGAGAACCCAATACTTCGATGGCTTTGGTCATTCAGAGAATAAAAATACAAGCCACCGATAACTCCAACTATTAAATTTCTTTCATGTGGATAAAACTCTTGGCAGAAATGACCATAAATATTAGGCCAAACCCAGAAACCTCTTTCTGGAGGGTTAAAAGATGTTCATTTGTTGGACCCAAACACATCTCTGAAGTAAATAACTAAAAGTTCCAGAGATGTCATTCCGTGATCATGCAAGAGAAACCACTTGAAGTTCATAATTTAGTCAATTTGYTTGGACAAGTTTGTCTTAATTGATTCATCAAGAGTCCTTTCGTGTTATTATCCAAGATACTGGAGATAGCGGTACATCGTACAAGGGTCTTAAAGAGAAAGTAAGCGGTACATCGTACAAGGGTCTTAAAGAGAAAGTAAGCGGTACATCGTACAAGGGTCTTAAAGAGAAAGTACACTTCTATTATCACTCCCTTCCCTCCCCTGACCCACCTAAATAATAATAATAAKAAGAATCGACTGAGAAGAGAGAAAACATAACCTTGACTCTGTCCAAGTTCAAAGCTCTTTTATTCTTTTCTTTAGCAAGTTATAGCTAATCATGTACATCTGAGGAAATCACCTAAAAAACAGTCATGAGTGCTATAAAGAAAAGGCAAGACTTTAAGAATTGTCATTTTTATATTTTATTTAACAAGAGAGATTTTTATCTTGATAAACTTGCAAAGAGAAATGATATGATCACCTATAGAAATACACTTTTACATCGTTCCCTTCCCTTCCCCATCCACCCAAAAGAAGAATAACAATAAGAATTGTCATTTTTATATTTTATTTAACAAGAGAGACATTTATCTTGATAAACTTGCAAAGAGAAATGATATGATCACCTATAGAAATACACTTTTACATCGTTCCCTTCCCTTCCCCATTCACCCAAAAGAAGAAGAACAATAAGCATAAAAATAAAAAGCAATTAAGAAGAGAGAAAATACAAGTTCAAAGATCTTTTATTCTTTTCTTTTAGTAAGTTATAGCTAGTCATGTAAAATCAGCAGATAAATCATCACCTAAGAACAGTCAGGAGTGTTATAAAGAAAAGGAAATAATTTGAGAAGTCTCATTGCTATGTTATTATTTAACAACAATTTTTTTATCTCAATAAACTTGCCAAAAAAAATGATATGATCACCTATATGAAGAATCTATTCAAACTTAAATTAATAAAGTAATATTTATATTCTGCTAAAAATCAAAGTAACGATCTTTGTGAAATCCCTGCATTYGGATTGAGTAAAAAGACCGCAAGAAACTTAACACCAACCAGGGTGAGATCCCTCAGTCATAAGGGAAGCTTAATGCCAGTATCTGCCAACTTGGATACCATCTAAATGACACAAAAATTACTATGGAAAATAAGGCCCAAACCAASTAGCCTCCATGGTTAGCATGAACAAGTAAACTCCTTCTCGTCCCAAACTCCACCTGACCAAACTATATGCTTCACAAAGCAATTAGAGAAAAGGAAGAAAACCTACATCTGAGCGATACTGCTCCAACCAAATACAGTCGCATCAAATATTTCAATACAACTCCATTTAAATGCATAATCCCAACTACAATATCAGATGCATCTCTCTTCTCTCTCTGCGAGATTACACTAAAGCAGAAATTCTGCTCAACTAAAAGGAGAAAGAGCCTAGTCATAAACTAAAACTGAGTTTGACTTGTGATATTGACTAGTAGCTCTTTGCGCCTTCCTTTGTATTTCAAATATTTCAATAGGTTAATATCCTAGCCAAATAGATGCAAAAGTAGCTAAATAATCTTCCTAGCTCCGAGGAAACAGAAAACAAAGCTTCACCAGATCAATCATACTTTAAAATGCAGAGTAACAGGCAGCATTCCAGTCTGTCCATATCAGTAGTACCTTTCATCATAATGATTAAACAACTAACTAGTAAGAGTAGACGGCATATAAGTTTTGTATAAATAAGTTAAAACTTACTCCCATGGGACATCCCCAACAAGCATCCAGTCACCATCTTTATCCTCATATGTCAGGACATACTCTGATCCATGTAGTAGATCCCTCAATTTGCTCTCACTCAGCATCTCCTTCTCAGGGTCTTCCTGAGTTCCACATTGTCCTGAAACCATTAAAATTTGTAATTGCAGGAGTGGATCTTCTTTCTATTACAATATATGAGCATAGATGGAATAGAACTGACTTGTATAATTAAATTCCAAGCTTGAAAGAACAAGAAAATTGACATCAACATTAGAYTGATGGCTCGTGCAAGGTATTATTCATGGTGGACCTCTCTGTTTGTCCATCCAAAGTACCTCACATGGAAAGGCGAGCTCAGACCTTCACAATTCTGAAGAAGATGAAATATTTTGGATTATACATTATAAAGATAGAGTGACTCACCTATGGTAAAACAGCTGAACATCTTCTCAAGAGCAGAAGAAAGTTCCTGATACGTGGAGTAAGTCCTTAGATCAACCTTCCTTAGGTAAGGAGCTCCATCCATGCTAACCTTGACAAAAAGAGCACCAGGACTTGCTTTCCCTTCAACTTCATCATTGTTCTTTGATGTGGTAGCCAGGGTATTTTTCCTAAATGATCTAATAGGAGGCCAACCAACTACCTGGGCCCTGCAATGCACAAACACGAATTACTTCCGGAACCCAAACTATAAAACATTGTTCATCAACTAATACTCAATTTTTTTCCCCATTTTTTAGCAACTTATAGCGCTCACTTAGCTGCAGGTGCACTGCCACTGTTGTTAGAACAGTTGATTTTGTCCTGGCCTGATCCATTTGCTACATGTGACTGTTCCGCCGGAGCCTTTGTTGGCACCTCATTGGTAATGCTTGCTTGAGTCCCAGAAGACTTGTTAGAAAGCACAGCACTTACGCTTGAATTACCAGGAAATTTTCCCTGTAGTGCAGATTGAGGAGTTTCGGAGTTAGAACAGGCAGACATAAACATCCAGTTTCTTTCACTAAAGCYGGAAGTTTTCATTGCTGAGAATCCATCGATAGTGTCCGAAAACCCTCGTTTATTGCCAGAAACTTGTGATGATGAACAGATTCCATCCTTCGAAGGAAGCAAAGGAAACAATGGCTTCTCATCAAGTGTCTCAGAGCTCAGAAGGATAAGTTTTGAACCTCGTTCAGGGGATTGAGATCCAGGAAGACCAAGCCTCAATTCTGTAGCTYTGAGATTTAAACTGCTCTTGTTCTCCTTAGATATAGTTGTGATACCTGAACTTTCCAGTGAAGAGGAATCAGACAACCCCAGGTAATTGCGTTCTGTCAACCCCAAGGCACTTTTAGAGACAGAGTCAACAGATATTGAAGAAGCCATTAAAGAAACATTTGCCGGCCCTTCTCCTTCGATTCCTAGCAGCGGAGGTGACATCAGACTTAGAAATTCTAATCTGCCAAAATGGTATAAGAATTCAGTCACAATTTATTAGCTAATAGCAATCCAACAATAAAAATGCTACCAACTAAAAGGGGAAACTACCAATCCACTTATTTGTCATTATCATGTCATAAAGGAGAAATATTGCATAACGCTTCTATGACTAAATTAAATATTTTCTTTTCAAGATAAATGCAAGAATCAAGATAATACGTAGACTAGAAAACACTGCAATTGATGTCCAAAAGAGAAGATGATAAAAAACAAAACMACAAAGGACTCGCTTCAAAATACTGGTACAGCAGTCAATTTGGRAGACTAAAATTTCACAAGTCAAAGCCGTTTTGCATGGCAAAACTATGTAGTAAATGAGGATGACGATAAAGAAAACTGGTAGAACGCCAGCTCAACTCTTCACACCTTAAAAATTGAATCTTGAACGACTTGCAAAACCCAGTTGGAAGKATACATGAGGATGAACAACTCGACCAGTAGAAAAATGTTGAAGAACGGAAAAATTTCGCCACACCCCCAGGCCCAGGTAATCACGAACCAAGAGTTTAAACTTCAGAAATCCATAACATAGGAAATTATGAGAACAAGAAAGATGCAAATGCAGAGAAGAAGCAAATAAAATCAAGAAATACAGAAATATCTTCGAAATACCCGAATAAAAGAAAATTCCCCCAAATAAAACAGAAGGTCAGAACAAAACAGGAAAGGTTTAAACCAACAGCTCCCAAGAAAGCATAGGATCTCAGCTTAGAACAGTTAAATTCTCCAAATGCAGAGCTTAGACTAAAACCCACAAAGCAGATATCATCGTAATGCCAACCATAGACACATACCTGAAGTAAAAAACTTAAAGATTGCAGTTTAGAACACAAAACACAGCACAGCGGAACTGCAGCAGGAAACAAAACACTATCAACAAAAATTCGAGTCACCGCACGAAACGCAAAGCAGAGAAAGAAAGAAAGCAGAAAGGATGAGAGAGARCTTTGCTTTTAGGGTCCCTCCATTAAGCAAGAAAGCAAACAAAAGCAAGAGAGCTGATTTTTGCCGAGAAACTCGAAGCTGTCAAATGAACAAATTATTTTGTATTAAATTTTTAAACAATAAAAACAAAAACTTGGAAGGCATGAGGGGCAAAAGGGAAATTGGGACAAAAAGTTGTGTTGTTTTTCAGACATGAATAAACGGCGTAGATTCAATGATCAGAAAAAGGAAATTACAGAGAATTATTTCGTTGAGGACGGACAGGGAAAAGTTCCGTAAAGACAGTTTTCTGGTTCTTCCTTTTTGGTTATAAGCCAAACGCCACGGTGTCTTAGACTGAAATTACGAACATGCCCTTCGAGCAAAATCAAAATATCAGATTATATATGTTTGTTTATTTAACTGCTCCTCAAATCTCTCATCAATTTAATATTCATTCCGTCTCAAAATATCTATTTTTTTTCAAATTACTTGTAATTCTAAAAAATTAATAATTATTAGTCAATATCCTTTTTCACTTTCTTTTTGCTTGATTAGTCTTATTTAATTTTAAATAATATTTTCAATATGTTAAAAACATATATTAATTAAAGTATTAAATATCTATAATAAATAAAAAATTAAAAACATCATCAATAATTTATATCCATCCATTGTAAGATGACAAGTGCAACAAAAAATTCAATTGTTTTTTAATAAATATCAAATTTAACTTTTTTATTTATAATTAAAAAGACAATTCAACTTATTTATTTCACGATCACTTATTTATTATTGAATTATATATAACTTATTAACTCCTCTTTTCTCCTTGAGGAAGTTCTACCTTTCGAAATGGCAAGTATATGTGATAGGACAAATTAAGTATTTTTATTAATGACTATTTTGCCCTTTTTCACGGTCCAAGTAATGAAAGCAACATTCATTTGTATGAGAGGAGAAAAAAGGGAGTTAAAAGTAAAATCCAAAATAAATATGCACAAAAAGCACACCAGCTCAATTGAATTAATTAAAGGTTGGGTAAAGTTGGAAACAAAGTAGAAAGTGCCAATTTATTTTCTTTCTTCTATGTTCTTTCCCCCTAAAGTAAATGCTTGATTCTTCCTAGTCAATAGGAGATGTCATTCTTAGGATTTTTCATTGGAGTACAAAACAAAGATCTCCTTGGATTGGAATAACCTCTTTTTTTTTTTTTGGGACTGGAATTTATTTTCTTGTAATTAAAATCCTGTGTATCTTGATTCCTCGACCACTAAAAAATTATTTTCTCGTATAATTTAAAATCAATTTTCAAATTTAAAAATATATATGTTACCTTAAAATTAATACTTTACGAATATTCAAGCATGTATATATCTCAAGGTAAAAAACAAATGTATCTTCCCATTTTTTTACCAAAAACAAAAAAAAGCAAAAAGCATCTTTCGTAAAAAACTGTCATTTATTGCAAATTATCTGCAATTTTTTATTTTATGTTTAGTTTTAAAAATTTTTAAGTAAAATTGTATACATGCATTTTTTAAATTAGACATATTATGAGATTAAACTGGGTCCTTATAAGCCTTATTCGGAATAAAGTAGTAAAATATAACACAATGTACGTATATATTTAAATTTTAAAATAAACGAAAAAAGTATTCTCGAAATATATATACTTCTTGTTTCTCCTCTTACACATTTTACATTATTCAAACAGAAAGTAACGTGCGTATATATATACATATTTAAATTTTAAAATAGATAAAAAAATTATTAACGAGATTAAATATATATATATACGTCGTATTTTTCCTATTACACATTTTATGCTACTCAAACTAGAATGACATGTGTATATATTTAAATTTTAAAATAAATAAAAAATATATTAAAGAAATTAAATATATGTAGATATATACATTATATTTTGATTGATATAAAAAAAACATATTAAAAATTATCCAGCTATTTACATATAGGGTGCAGGAGATATGATGAAGATGCAGAAGAGGAAGACACATAGATTACCAAAATCTTTACAGTAATGATGAAAAGGAAGTGAAGATAAATAAAAGAAAGTGAAAAGTCCCTTTCGCCCCTTTGGTTTTCTGTTTAACCACAAAACTATCGAATTCAACAACTCCATCATTGCCCACTACTAAACATGCTACCCTTTTCTATTTATTTTCGACACAAATACCCTAGCTGCCAACCCCACACGTGGCTTCTGTCCCCATCTTTAGATTCCACCAACACCATCGTAGCCGTCAATTGGGCTCCACCTCTATTTCAGTTGTTCCATGGGTAAAATTTTCTTAAGAAATTCAATGGTAAATGTGTATACTACTTCATTATCTTRTAGAAATTTAATTCAAAACTTGTTCGATAAAACTTATAAATACTCAAAACTTATTTTTAATATCTGAATTTAAATATTGAATTTGATCAGAATGTTTGAAAATCTATTTAAATATCATTGATTTTACAATTTTTTAAAATTTTTCCCTTAAATTTCTGTAAGAATATTTAATTATTTAAAAGAACGAAGGAAATAATAAGATTAATATTGTGTAAAAGATAAGAAAGTTAATAAAATCTAATATCATAAGACAGTTAAAATCCCTTGGATTGAAACGTAGATTTGGAAGAATTGGGGATTGATGAAAGGTCGAGGGGCTTAAAGGGGAGTGTAGAGAAAAGGAGGTGAGAAATGGAAGAGTGGTTTTAGGAGAAGAAAACCGGGGGTGGAAAGATGGGAGGGGACAAGAAAGCGGCAATGGAACTTGTATTGCCGGGTGGTGAGGAGGACAGTTAACCTCCGCTCTCTTTACGCTTTGAGACTTTTTGCTCATTTTCCTTGGCTTTCCATCATTACCCTCTKCTCCTTTTCAATCCTCCAATTATTCATCTTTTTATTAGTTAATGTTAAACAAATAGGATGCATTATACAGGCTTSGTCACGCAAGAATCATTATCTTCCACTTGCCTTTGCACGCTTCTACTCTACCATGCATCTCACATGCCCATTGCTCCCTCCTCCTCCTTCTCCACTCTATATATATATTTTTTTAATTATGAATTTCATATGCTTTCTTATTTATATCTCCTATCATACTAATCATAACACAATATATATATATAATATATATATATATTTTAATTCTTAAAATTAGAATAAAAGAGATATTAAAGGATGTATAAAAGAGGATAATAGGATTTTTAATATTTTTCTTAATTAAATTATATATATAGTTTAACTCGACAAAAGCTACAATTTAAAAAATTTTAAATAAAGTATTTTTATTTTCGAACATTCATTTCAACCACAATTTAGAATAAAAACCATGAATATTCATTTCTCTTGCTCTTGTTTGATGAGCCCAAGAAAGGTAAGGGACTAAATAGCAAAGACGAAAGTTAATAATTTGACATGATAAAAAAATGATTATTAAGTTAAAATGTAATTTTATAGTTGACCTTTATTTGTGATATCATATTAAAAATTTTAAAAGAAATATTTTTTAAATTAAAGTCGAATTCTATAAAAGATGTCGTTCGAAAGTTCTAAAATTCCTATATACCATTTATCCTTTTCTATAAGTTGGTGATTCGGTCCAGCAGAGGAAGGTGGAGATGAATACATGGGATGATGATGGCGTGTGGAAGCTGAAAGTCGTGTTGGGAAAAGAAATATTTAAAAAGAAAGAATTCAAAAGTACAGTTAAATTAACGGGATTGATATAGCTCGAGAGCCACAGGAATTGCGGGACTATGCCMCGACACTGGGACCCAATGCCGGTACACGTCCGCTTTTGCCGGTATCTTTAAACTCAACCACGGTTGAATATGAGCCAAATAAATCAACCCATGCTCCCCGGATAAGCTTCCCGAGACTCGGCACAATGGGCCTGGACAAACCAATTATCTCCATCCACGTTATCCTCTAGACAGTTTTGCCCACAGACCGCCATTTCCCCAGTCACTAATTAATGCTGCGTGGGAATATAGATAACTGCGTCCTCCGAAATATAATTGGGTGATAAAGAACTAAAGATAAAATTACGTTTAATATTAAGTTCGCTGGTTCGGGTCTTATTGAGAGTCATTTATGCATTCAATTGTTAAATATTAATAATTAATTTTTTTAATTCCTAACTGTTTGATTATTCATCTTATAAAATTTGCCCAGTATTGCTTTCATGTGCTCACGAATAAGTATCAAGAATGATTTTCCTTATTTAAAAAAAAAAAGAAACTCATGGTCAACAGCTCAAGTCAATGCTCCTGAAATTGGGATCCTAATCTTCCAACACTTAAATGCTCTGGGAGCTCACGTGCGGTGTGAATCATTTGTTTGTACCTATACGGATACGTATTACGTATTTTAGAGGATAGTTTTTATTTCCAATTATTTTTTGGGAAAATTTATTTCCTGCAAATGAAAATTTGCGGCTAAGGTATAATGTGGTACTATGAGGAAAAGGCACATGCAATTCTATAAATCTTATTTGTTTGGTGGGTATTGGACAAATTTATTGTGTCCCGCTCGATGTGTTATCTATTTTGTATCGTTTTTATTTATTTTTTAAATTTATAACGTTACATATTATTTCTAACATATGTCCGTTATCACATTTTTTTTTTCATTTCCTAAAGTATGTTATAATAAATTTTTTTATTTATTAAAATATGCAAGTTCTACTTATTAAGATAATATTAAATTATTTTTTTATATTTACTCTTATTTAGTTATAAAAAAACACAATTCTCTTTCATACAATTGATTATCTCCTTTTACAACATAAGGATAAATGTATCGCTTTAATTATAATATTAGATCAATTTATTATCTTATTGATTTGTATATTTTATTTTGTTATAACGTATTTTAAAAAATAAAAGAAATATAATGTACGAGTTATTACGATCAACGATGCATTCAATGAATATAAAGAAAAAAAATTTGAAAAATAAGATTATCGTTAACACCTTTTTGAGAAATCGAGACTAAATGGATCAATAACCACAAATCCAAAGTACAAGGATTCAACTCCCATTTTTGCTCACCCTTCCCAAAGAAAAGAAACTCGGTAAATATTACCCATGAAGGAAGCAAAAATAATTAACGATGATGATGTCGTAATCCAAGTCAAGCATCTCTTGACCAGCTTAAAAACAAGCCCGCGTTTGAGAGTCCTTGATGGTGGGCCTGCTGATCCGCTTGTAATTCATTTGTTCTTTTAATGGCCTTCTCTTACAGGGCTTGTTTTTTTCTTAATGGGCTTGAAATAGATTTCTCTAGTCGGGCTTTTATTTTTGCAGCCTGCCTTTTCTCTATTCAATTATAATGCCGTCAATCGTCACTATAAGGGTGATTAGCATTTTTAATCCTTAAAACTATTTTTAACATTTTTTTTCATCTACTTTTATCCCCAGACTACTTTTGGAGTGCCATTCTCGTTCTCTCATATTTCATGGAGTATAAAATAGATTCTCGAGATTGTTTTTATATAAATATTAATTATGTAAAATGATATTATTCGAACTTTCAAAATACGTAATTAATTTTTATATTAAAATAGATATCGAGACTAAATTAGGATATCATTCTTGATAGTAAAATTAAAGAATATCCCAACTCTAAAAGAGCCAAAACAGCCTACACTTCCCTTCTCGGCAACATCAGCATATCATCTCCCTTACCAAGTTCAGATCTAGTAGTTCACTCTTGAGTCAGACGAACAGTGTTAGAACAGAGACGAGAGGATGACAAACAATTCAATTTGCAATCTGCACCAGCGAAGAGTATGATCATCCCTCTGAAGTTTTAACCAGACAAGGGGCATCGACGCAATCGATATATGCTAGAAACTACGAACCTGAGTGGGGTAAAAGTATGAATATGATTAACATATCAAGAAATCACATACCCTGCAAATGTTCATCTCTGTTCAGGTCCTAAACAATCAAGACATTCAGGCCCACAAGCCACCATTGATAGTGCTAAAGTGCTGCATTAAGTCATGTTYAGGGAGCGATGAAAATTGACGCTTTTGTCAAATTTGCAGCTTACATCATAATCGCCGTATTGCTTCACAACTCCTGTCAAATAACCTCCRATTTCTCATTACCATCTTCAGTCTTCGGGAGAAGGTAGATTTTTTCTTTTCTTTGGTTTCTTTGGTATATACGTTGTGATGCACATGCACATAGAGATAGACATGACATTTCAGTCAAAAACTGTCCACCTAAAAGGCTCAAAAAGTCCTCCTCCTCCCACCTACCCAACCCAATCCAACTCACCAGAGACGCCCTCAGAATACACAAGGCCCTCTTGACGGAGAAAATTATAGTTATCCCCGATTTGCTTAACTGATTCAGGAAAGATGGAGCCGAGGGGGATTCTATTTTTGCAGGAGAGGAATAATACAGAGTTTTCCTAGGTATCAAACTGCAAGTAATATATTAAAGATAGGAATTATTTGAACCGTAGAAGGTGGGATACAATGATGAAAGAATCTAACTTGACTGAAAATATGAATGTTATCTTCTTTGTTATATACAAATAAAGGAATGTGGAATATACGACTGAGCACTAGAGAAGTGACGTATACAGAGAATGCAGACTGCATTCTGCCTGTGGTTACGTTAAGATCAAGCTTTCTTAAATTGGGAATGGGCTCCAATACATTCTTACCTTAGAATGGCTAACAAGAAACAAGGAAAGTGCTCTAGAAATTCAAAAGAAATCATTAATCTGAAGAAGCTAGAAGCAGAACCAGTGAAAGAGGAGGCCTTTTTGGGCTTGAATAAAACAAAAAACATGAATAACCATTCATCTACGTACCGTTGTTGGCAATGTAGGCCATAACCATCATGAGCAGCATGAGGTCACCCAACCAGAATAAAGGGCATAAAACCCAGTACATGAAACTTGAAAACGACTTGCTCTTTTACCTCATTTCTCTGCAAAATGTTGATCCTTTTGAATTTTATACAAATCGGTTAGTAAATAGAAGAAATCGGGATGAGCATATCAAAAGAGGCTAAATACATATGCTGAAATCTTTAAGATAGTAGGTCTTGATCTTGGGTCATACTTTTATATTAAGCACTCAACTTATAGTTATTCCAAGCCGACACTATAACCCCAAGAGAGATCATCCACATGATTAAGAAATTTCTTGCTTGGCGGCTCTGTTGCTGGAGGACCTTCGATCACCAGCTAAACGTAGGCAACAAGTAGCTGGCTAGGATATACTGTACAGAGTTGAATCCATTGCTGCAGTTGCGTAATGCCGAGGGCCCAAATCATAAAAGTTGCCGAATTCATTCACTTACGTCAACATCTACCTAACTAGCTTGAACGCCAAGATTTTTCAGTTTTTCTTTCATGTCCAGAGAAATCCACTTGTGAAGAAACATRGATAAGTGAAGTCTTAAGACGTTTCAAATTTGAATTCCTTTGAACATTACAAGATATCTTGGAAGATATTCCCATGTCACTGTTCAAGCAAAAGGTCAGGAGAATAGAGGGGTTTGCATGCTTGAGGTCCAATTRCATTTTGTTTCAGCRAAGTTCAAATCTTTGAAAACTAGTTCATTTGGCTCTTTTGTGACAGAGACTCTCATTCCCAGGATCAAGAAACAGCAKCCAGAGCCAGTTAATAGTAACGAAGAAAACAAAGGCTACACTATTGAAAGAGAAACACACGAKTTTTGGCTTCTGCAGAAAAGCTATTTACTGAAGATCTGCATTTTGSTGTCCTTTCAGAACCCTAAAGGTCACAACTCATGAGCCGAAATATGGTGTTTTAACAATTGTGACAAAGTAGTTTATGCCAGATTCACGATATTTCATATCTCTGACATTGAGATAATTTAGTACATTTAATAATAGCTTTACTAATCTCTTTATCAATTAAGAGATTTGAGCGATTATTTAAATATAATATTTTTAAATTACTACATAAACATTTATATATATTAGTAAAAGACAATGTGCATTGCACATTTTTTATTACATATTATTGTATTATTTTATAAATTATTTAAATAAATTCATTCAATGAATGATTCTTGTAATTAATATAATATAACGTCAAAGATTATATAGAAATTCAAATAAAATATTATTTTTATTATACTTATTTTATTAGTGTGAATGCTTAAATTCATAATTTTACTCAGATCTAATGAGTGAAGTGACAACATTGTTTTAAAATAAATTTTATAAATTTTAATATTTTAATATAATATAAATTATTTTTTGACTCATATAGTTAGGGACAAACCCAGAACACCGTAGAAGCAACAAAGGAAAATCTAGAAGGCATGGTTTATTAGAGATGGTTTTATCATAGGCCCATATTTATTATATTTATTGGTATTGTTACTTGGTATAAATACAAAAATGTCACTATTATTAACTCTTAAGTATATTTTCTTCATTGTTTTGTTTAATAGTTGGGACTTTAATTTTTGTTTTATATTGTGGCATTTTCTTGATCGATAATATGTTACTTACTCTTCAATCAAGATATTGTTATTTATTATTGGAGCTATTTTTAAATTGCTTAAGAAAAAATCTTTACACATAAATAATTATTGACATACCTAATCTAACAAAATGAAAAAGTTAATAAGTGAATTATTAAATCAAAGCAATATCTGAATTTTAAATTCTAGTTGCGGCATCATCGTGAAAGAATTTGTAAAATAGACATTTTAGAATAGGAATAAAACTGTACTGACATAATTCGAATTGATTTCGAATTATTCTTGTAGGGAAAGAGACCTTATYATTAAAAATCAAATTATATTGATGCGACAARTTAAGYTCGACTCTKTGTTTAATAAYTCAATTCAATACTTTAAATTAAAATCATTTGATAATATAATTATGTAACGTTAAGATCTTTGAATATAATAATCGCTATATTATTCAAAATATATATCTATGCCATGATTAATATTACCTAGAAAAGTATTAGAAAATTAGAATATAAGTCACTATTCAAACCTCACCACACTAATCCAAAGCAAAGTTTACACATGTAGGAGATATTTATGTCCTCTCTGATGTCTCCGGACCATGCAATCATCCAGCTCGTGGAAACTAAAAAAGGCCAAGCATATATGTAGTTTGGGGTCGAGTCCACAGTCGGATATAACTATATATTTGTCCTAAAATGATGCTTAATTACTTTATTGATTCGATTACTTCTGATCTACTTCTATTTTCTTTCTCGACTTTAAACTTTAATCTTCTCTTTCCAGGAGCGTAACTTTAAGAAACCCCAAAACCAAAACCAGCCACCCGATCCCAGTCCCTCTCTGCTTTCATATTCGAACCAGACACCATTGTTTTCACCCTTCTGCTACTGCTGCTGTAGTGTAATAGTCATAGGTAGCAGCAGGAGGCAGCAGCTTCTCTTTCATTCATGTTCATGGCCCGCATGAGAAGCAAATGAAACAGAGCTTTCATGCCTTCCACCAAGAAATAGACCACTGGGCATCGGGAGGGGGCCAAGAGAAAGCTAGCATACTTAGCAATTTCAGTTCGGGTCCACTTCTCCCTTCCGTACTATGGCCGGGACAGCCGGCGTACCTTTACACGTACCCTCCATTTCCATTTTTATAAATTCTTCCCACTACCATTCCTCTTCCGTGTTCAAACTACTCCATTCATATCCCACATTTCGCATAGGGATTCTCCATAGCCTACTCCACCTCTTCTTTCTCCTCCCTCTCATTGCAATTTTTCTCAAAAGCTTTATTTATTAATCTTCGTGTATCGGGCGCATAGAATTCGGTTTTCTTCCACCCCTGATGAGGGGACTTGGGAGATCGAGTAGCAGCCGTTGTTATACAAGTCATGGAAAGTCCAGATTACTCACCGCCGCATGGGGACGCTTCTCGGCCGTCCCTTGGCTTCCCTCTCGGAACAGCTCTTCTCTTGATCGTCATTTTCAGCTTGAGCGGGATATTTTCTTGCTGTTACCACTGGGACAAGCTCCGTTCTTTCCGCCGGTCTTTCACCGACGCCACAGATCTCGAAGCAGATAGTGATCAAGACACCACGAAAGCAAAACTTGCTCACATGGTAATCTTCTTCTCCTTAAGTGAATTCATGAGGAAGAGACAGGGTTTCTTCTATTCTAATTGATTTGATGATCTAATCTGATGATCCTTAATTAATTCCTTTCCTCTCTCTGTAGATCTTAAAACCAAACCAAAACCAGAGCTTGCCAGTGCTAATGCCCGGAGATCAAATTCCCAAGTTCATAGCATTGCCATGTCCCTGCGAACCATCGCGACAGGAGAAGATCGTTGTACAAGTGGAGACGCCGCCGAAGCCACCTCGTATAGCGGTTCCTTTGTATTTGTAGCGTACATCGTGCGTACAAAATTTGAATGTACAGTATGTATAACGGATTAATCAAGTTAATTTCTCCTTAAATTAATGTATACAATTTGTTATTCTATAGTTGCTGTTAATTATACTTGTTCAAATCTCTCAACCAAGTGAATACGACGTCGGGTACATTTTTTGAGGTGTTATCAAAACCCAGAACTACACTGTGGTGCTGTTGCTAATCATGCTTAAATTTCAAGAAGAGAAAGAAGGAACGAAACTGAAATTATTAGGAAATCAGGTATCAAGATTACATGAAGATAAGATGAGTTTGAAAGAATGGTATTTTCTTTTCTACCGAGAAACTTGTTGAAAGCTCAAACTAAAAGGTATAGGAAGATTCTGCCAATGCTGAGAGGGTAGATAAGTTCCAGACCCATTATTTGTTTCTGTTTTCGTCTTTACTGTAAAAGTTCTATATACAAATGTTGACTAAACTGAGAGCCAAAGACACCACCTTTTATGGAAGATCGAGCGTATTTGGTCATAACACAAGAAGGAGACTGAAAAATGACGATTCTTTTATGGTGCAGGAAACTGAATAAGAATCAAGAAGTTTAAAGAAACTTTCCAATTAATGCCTCAAATTTCTGGTTTTTTTTTTTTTCTCAAGTTATTTGGGGTGACGTTTTCAGCAGAGATGGACGGTACAGAAGTTCATTTTGAGAAGTAACTGTGCGTATGAAACTCCTAATGCACGCCATTGATGAGATCTCTCTGTGTTACAGAAATGACAAAATCTTGCAAGTTGAAATTCCTCCAAAATTTGATAAGATGGAGAACTAAAAACCGTCCTTCTCAGTCTCAAGGTGTCAATGGACTCGTCTTTGACAAAACAAAAGTCCCCGAGGACACAAAAGGGGAGTACCTTAATCATCATCCTCTTCATTCTTTATTTGACAATTGAAAAGAATGTTTGAGACAATAAATGAGAAATGATTCAATTGTTTTTGGCCATTTCAGTCACTGGTAAATTAGGTTTTAAATTACCATTTCCAATTCATTTAAGATGGTTTATCAGCGATTCATACGGTGGGGGAGGGAGAGCTGCAGCCGGGACCAGCCCCTCTAAATCCGTCTCTGGTTTAGTGCCGCCATTAGTGATTTAATTGAGCTGCATGATTTAAGGTGAAGAAAAGTAGCATCACATCATAATGATGCCTCCTCTCTGGACTTCCTTGGCCACTAAGATCCACTTCTAAAAACTTGACCTAATTTCACTGTGGAATGAAGAGTGCTTTTGTTCCAGCACCAAAACACTTTCCCCAGTACTTGTCATTTCGTACCGATTCCGTGACGATTCTTCATGTCGCCAGTACGAAGCACCTTTTCTTTCCGAGTCACCAACAATTTGCTCTGATTTGACCTTTCTTGGTTATGAATGGGACTTCCTCCTCATCTCCCACCTTATATCTCATATGAACCCAAATAGTGTAATCCTATGAATAATTCCCTTTATCCGAATAAATCTTTAATGGATTTTGTTGATAACCCGTTATGTGTCACTATGATAAATAATTAATCAAGGTTCCGAATCTCCCTTTACGTAACACTTCCACCAAACACTTTGAAGGCTATTTGACTCTAGATCAACAGTACACGATTACTTACTTGGTTATCCAATAGGTTTTGCTCATTCCGTTCTTATCGGCAAGGAGAGCAAAACAAACTGGCTACGAATCACTGGTTTCCAGAGCACAAATTCCAAGCCTCTCTCGCTAAGGGTTAGGTCAAACTCCGATCAAACTTTACCGGCAATAACAGTACTTGAAATTGGCGATTAGCTAGATTTTCAACAGCTTTTAAGGATTATGGTCCGTATGTGTCTGATTTCGAACCACATGACAGTTAAAGGAAGATTCAAGAGACGCGCAACCTACGAGTCTGCAATTGTCGAAACTAGAATACTTCAACTTGTCAGTACGAGGAACCAAAACAGGAACAAAAACAAGGAAGAAAGAAGTACCAAATCATATAATCTCAGCGTCCAACATTAATTAATAATTATAAAATCAGACAACTATATTTGGATACGATTTGTTGTGTTCTGGAACCTTGATGAATTGTTTCCTTCGAAAATCTGAAAATAATAAGAAAAGAAAAATATCATAAAGGTACGGATGATAAGCCGAGAGGAGATGATGATAAGGGGCCCAAATGAGCCCAAATTCACGTGCAGACCAGACAGGACCTCTCTGCAGCCAACAGCCACTAGTGGGTTATTAGTGGTCTTATCTGGAGAAACGAATGATGATGTAACCCAACAATTTTATTTTTTTCCCCCCTTTTTTGTCCTTTTGTAAATTACATGATTGATTAATAATATTTTTTTTTGATTTTCTCTTTTTCATATATATCACTCGTAATTTTAATAAAAATTATTTTAACTAATTTAATTCACCTTTATCTAATGGAAGACTCGTGGTTTGCATTTTAAAATTGACAAAGAATGAGTTATTCTATTATTTTGATCTTATTAAACATCAAAAGAATTGATTTAAATTAAATTTTTCGAAACAGTAATATTGACACAATATTTTTCAATAATTGATTCATCTTATATGAATTAATAGGAAGGATATTCTTTTCGATAGTTCTAATTCATTGAGATGAATCGAGTAAATTTTTTATTTAAAAAAAAAAGGAAACAAAATATGGATTTCTTCAAGAGATCGAACTAGAGTTTCAGACACTGTTTCCACCCCAGGGCGGGGGGAGCGTAATTAGGTATTCCACGTTAAAAGACATTTGTGTATCCTAGATTCCGTTCTCTTTCCTTTTCAGGTAGGTCTTTCCTTTTTTTTTTTTTTAATTTTTTAATTATATATTAAGAAATGAGATATTAAATAAATCAAAATATTTCACTCTCGTAATATTTATACTATCAATCACTTTTTTAATTTTAATCCTATTTTCAGGAATTTATTCTAACTTAAATTATGAACCATATATATATATATATATATATCTCACCAGAAGTTTACTTATAGATCTCCTAAATTCAAAAATGAGCCAATCATGGATTAGATAATATTAAGCGTCCTGATTTCATAGATGTGATCTCCACCCCAAATCCAATGATCTCAAAAGCTACTATTATTTATATTAATCCCCTTTTAAGAATCAAAATAACAAGCTATTTCAAGTCCACTTATATTAATGCAATATCCTATAGATACTAAGGTCCTTTTATTTTTACTCAGAATTGTTTAAAATGTGTTATATTTCATATTTTCTATAACACAATTGTGAAAAATGTTTAAAAATTTTTGTATTGAGAATTGTTTGAATATATGCTATTATTAATAAATAGTACTTATAATAGTATAATTTTTTATTAAAAAGTACAAATTTTAAAAAATTTAATCAAAATAGAAAACTAAAATATAAGTAAAGCGTAAGATTATATTATTGTATTTTAATTTAAGGAATAAGAGATTTTGTGATTGATTTATTATTTGATAATTTTTGTTTCTAATAAGCTGAGTTATCACTTTCTTATCATCACATCCTAACCCATTTCCAAACATAAAAAATGAGATGAAAAGAAATATCATCAATTAATTACAAAATATTAATTGGTGTAAATACCTGGACAAGGATATAGAAAAACTAATATATTAATCATTATTCGTGATTTATTATATCGGTATTAAATTCCAAATATAATAAACAATTACAAATTGGATCAGAGCCAGAAGTTGGCCCAACTAACTTTACAATATAACAACTAGAGGCCCATTTTTGAGATGATCTACATACTACTTCAGAATGGGCCACAGATGAAGCCATATTTGATATTGGCCGAATGGTTGAATGTATGGCAACATGGATAATTGTGGTTTGAGGCCTTCAGTGAAGTCCATATCTGAGCGTTGTGGGTAACCGGTTTTGAACCTCTTTCTGCTGCCAAGTTCAAGAGTTTGAATTTTATATTTTTCCCTCTTCTCTGTGTTGGTATGATTAGAACCAGATAATCTGTTTGTGAAAATGTGCCAAAGGAACTTGATATCTGAGAGTCGAAAACCCGCAACCACGCTGCGAAGATCTCCAAGATTTCTTCAGCAAGATCGACCCAATGCAGATGATGATACAAAAACTCCTAAGCCTGAACTAAGGAGGACGAGGGTCTCTTACTCGGATCTTAAGCCTCTGAGCTCAACTCGAAAGGGTTCCTTGAACAAATCCCAGAAACAAGGAAGGGACCAGGTTACTGAAAAGGCAAAGGTAACCAATCTCGGGCCGAAAAGTTCTACGAAATTGAGCACCGGGCAGCGAAGATCCACAAAGTTGGATGGTGTAAGCACGGATTCTCAATGTCGTCGACGCTCTCCTAGGTTTTCTGAGGATTATAGTGTTAAAGGCACTGTTCGTGAGGAGTCTAAGCAAGAGGATTTGAGTAAAACGGAAAGATTTTCGAATTCGCGGTCTGATACCGGATTWGGTAGGCGGGTGAAGAGGAGTTCTTTTAGGGCCAATGACGAGGAAGGTGCAACTGGAACCGGCTATGGGGTTATTGCTGGCATCCCAGATGAAGCAGTGGATGTAAAGAGTAGATCAGATAAAGAACAGGTTAAAGCGGGAGTGAAATCGTCTGAGCAATGTTTGTATAAAGTTGAAAAGAGGGTCRCTCGTAGCTCTAGCCGCGGTGCTGGACGTGAAGATATTCAGAAATACGGGAATTTCAACGGCAATAAGAGTTTTCAACATGTTTCTTTTGAAATGGATAAAGGGGGCTTACTACATGAAGGGAACAGTAAAACGGACATGAAGTCATCTAAAGAGCATATGAGAAAACCTGTAGATAGGGAAAATTGTAGAACTAGTGTTTCGGCAGACTCCCCTGGTAGAGGAGATAGGAATGAGTTTGCTAAYGATGTTGAAAAGAATCTTATTAGGATGAAAAGAAAGAGAGATGAAGCTAAGGAAGGGCATAGAGTTGTTCAGGGATGGACAAGGGAGCAAGAACTGGCACTGCAAAGGGCTTATTTTGCTGCAAAGCCAACACCTCACTTCTGGAAGAAAGTCTCGAAAATGGTAACTTTCTGCAATATGAACACTATAACTGAAACTTTGTTTTCTGTTCTTTTCTTTGCCTTTTCACGGTGTAGTATATAATCTTGCGGCCATGAAAATTTGGAGAAGAATTTTTCCTTTCAATGAAGAACAAATTAAATTCTTTACCTGTTAACTTAACGTTCTTGATGCAATTATTTGTTTCCTGGTTTGTTCTGCTTATAACCATAAGTGTAATTATTTTCTCGGAATGTGGATTTAAGATCCCTTCATAAAAGTTGCAAATTGATAGCGCAAAATTAGGTACCTCTGAAATTAGATGACTATTATGTGCTTGTTGGTCTCCTGTTGCTATCATATTTTCATCATAAGTAGTATCGGCACAAACTTTATTCATCCTTCATACTCATGATGAGAATGCCATACTGTACATGAAAACTCTAAATGAAAGGTTGCTTCATTCGCAGGTTTATAAAGTTTGTTTTAGCTTCTATTATGAACTGAAATATTTGAACAAATAACAGGACTCTGTGTTTATATCCCTTTATAGGTTACCGTTTAAGGAGATGCACTGATCCATAGAGTTCTATTTCCAATTAAACCAGTTGTACATAGATTAGGCATTCCTCGATTTCAACCATTTTATTCTTTCCTTTTATCAGTTTATCTGGATTCTTCAATCTCCCTTTATATAACTCCTTCACCACATGGAACTTACAGTGGTAGAAAGCCAATCTGATTACAGTTGGATAGATTACTGGGCTTCCAAGTTCACAAGAAAAGTTAGAGTTTGATAGGTTCCTATTAGTAATTTTGGGTTCTTATGCACAAGTTTTTCACATTCTCTGGGGTACTTTGAGTTGCTATTTCTCTAGTCCCTGCATGTGTTTAAATCAACTGGAATTCTGTTTGCAGGTGCCTGGAAAATCTGCACAGGATTGCTTTGATAAGATACACTCTGATCACATGACCCCACCTCAACCTCAACCACGTTCAAGGGCGAAAGGAGTAAACTCATCATCACTTTTGTTTTCAGCATCTAAATTGCTGAATTCTTCAGAGCAAAAACGTAAGAAGCCGAGACACAGCAAGCAGAAGAGTTTTATTTCACATAAAGCTGTTCGAGAGCTACTACAGAAACAGTGCAAGAAAGACCAAGATAATGAAGCAGACCTTTTCACTGTTCTGGAGCCAACGCCGTCTGTAAGTATTTTTCCAGACGATTTACTATTTTCCACCCCAGAATGCAATAAAAGAAGACCTGGCGTTCTTAAAAGATGCCTGGAGAGATCTTCTTCAGCCCAGAGAAAGCAAGTTTCGCACTTAAATGCCTCATGTGGAGCTACTCTTACAAGTCCTCCCGTTCTGAAGCAGGTTAGAAACAAAGCCTTGCATGAGAAATATATAGATCAACTACATACTAGAGAAGCCAAAAGAAAGGCAGCATTCCTGAGAGCAACAAAATGCAAGAAGGTAAATGATGCTAAACCAAATGATGTACGAAGGAGCGAGGTGGTTAAAGCTGCAAAGGATGCTCTGATTTTTGATGCCAAAGAAGCCATTTATCAGTTTCATCATCAACAAAGTATGACAAACAACGATGATGTTTGTGATGATTCTGCCGATATTGCTGAAGATGATACTGAGGACAGGCCTTGACAATAAATGAGGGTATTCAAATGCTTTACTTAATTGCTTTTACATCTTATAGTGTAAAGTGTTTCCTTAAAAGTCTAGCTACCTGCTACTATGGTATAACACACCTCTATGAGTAAGTAGTAGTGACTCAATTCTTGGTAATAATATTCATGAAGGTTTATTTGTGAATGTAAACCTGAGTGACAATAAAAAAGAATGTGCACACATGCATTTTGTTGCATAAGTTCGAGTGTTGTTACCGGTAGCAAAATTCTTGATTCTTGATTTATTTACTTTGTCTTCTTCCAAGTTTATCTAGTCCTTTGTTTTGCTGGAAAGAAACGTTGGTCCGAGTTCAATGCCTCAATTTAGAATGCCCATGCTCACACCTTGATACCGAAGGAATGCACCTTCTATGAATCATTGAAACTGCTAATAACACAATGTTGAATATCAAGTCCTAGTGCTTCTAATGTGCTCACTGTTGACAATAACAATCCAGGCTTTGGTGCACAGCAGATTTCCATCTGGGTGTCTACTTTTCTCCTTTCCACATGAAACTAAAATAGTTCAACAAATGAAGTTAAGTTCATAAAATAGGAATTGAGTAGGGGAAAGGATTTAGATAGATTGTCCCTATATGTGTATATTTTTTATGCAAGAGAATTATCTCGGGGGATTCTTAGCAAGTACGTACTTCATTCGGCTTTTGCTCCTTGAAGTTTCCCATCATATGCATCTGATCTTTATGTTCCTCCACGTTCTGCTCAGGCAACTTCTGGATTTTGTCTAACAGCACTTTGATGGGTTTTGAATATGTTTGGCCTTGTTTTGTGTCATTTATCCTTCTTTTTATTCTTTGCTTGCTGTTGCCGTAACTTTTGGCATGGAAGCGTCATCACAAGAAGATACTGCTATCTGGCTAATCGTCATCCATTTTAAATTTTGAAAACAAGTTAATAGGGTATATAAAAGGATGAAATATGATTAAAAATTTATTTGAGCACCCCATTTTCTCACAGCTAATTCGCTTATTCAAACTCCGTGTGATCAGCCAAATTGAGGGACAAGTAGGTAATTGATCAGGAAAATCCTTATATTCGATTAGTTTGATCCACAACTTGACTGTCATACATTTCTTTTTAAATTGATAAAGTTGAAAATTGCATAAAAGTTTTATACGTATCGTGTCATATACAATCTTGAGAGTATAAAATTTATATAGCAGGAAGCCTCATCTCCTTTAATGCCATAACCTGAAAGGGCATTATGGCCAAAAGAAGTAGAGGGAGGCAAAAACAAAGCCATCGTTATACAAAATAAGATCATTATGATAAATARAACTTGTCATTTATCCTATTAACTTTACCATCAATAGATGGAACTTCTCTATCATATCTGGATAATGCTTGAAGAACGAAAATTATTTAATTTTTCAATTAACAGCAGTTAGGGYTATGATTATCCTAAATAGAATATCCGAGTTATATAAAGTCAGCCTATTAGGATATTTGTCTATCTTATTTTAGCCTAGTAGGATATTTTAAAAAAGAAAAAAATTAATAACGAGTAAATAGTAAAACCGTAATTTTTTATTTTTATATTGATATGTGTTTACGAGGGAATTGGATCGTCGTTACACTTCATAGAACGAGGAGTTGGTCATAGCAGTGCTGGTCTAATAAACCCAGCATTCAGCTCCTAAGCTCTGAAGGTCAAACCAAAGACAGATTCCGACCCTCAGGCAGCCGGCGATATCTTCTCCTTAACACAGCCACCGCTTCCTTCGCCTCCGGGTCCGCAACAACGACAGCTCCACCTTGAATTTTGTAAGGAATGTTGTTTTTTCCTCCTCTCCGTTCCAAAATCCAAAYTCAATTCCGTTTCTGAAGCTGCTTGATTTTCTTTATCAATTTGCCTGCTATGGTAGTCAYTGAAGGTCGTCAGCTGAGCCTCCCAAGCCCGTCTTTTTCACCCCACCCTCATTATTCTCCGCCTCCTCATATCACCTCATTCCTTTTCGACCCCACCTCAAAGTCTCTAGCCTTTCACCATTCGGACTCTTCTTTCTCCCTCTACCCTTCTCTCTCGCCGCTCTCTCTTTCTACTCTCCCTGCTCCGCTTGCTTTCGTGCCCTCGCCAACCTCCTCTGCCACCTTCCTCCACCTCCATTATAACCAACCTAACCGTGATCCTGACTCTCTTTTCCTTACCTCTTCACCTTCCTTTGGTGGCACAGCCGTTCTCCTTCGCTTCTACATTTTCAATCCCGCCCGCAAGACCTTCGTGAAGCTCAAAGTTGTGTCTAATCATAGAGATTTGAGATTTGATGAGAATAAGTGGGGCGTTGTTTTTGGGGTGTCTCATGGTGTCTCGGTCAAATTGGTCGGTGGCATTAATGTGTTCACTTTTTATTCGGCTTCAAGCAGGAAGGTTTGGGTCTTTGCTGTTAGCATAGTACATGAGTTTCAGGTGGTGAAGCTGATGAAGTGTTCGGTGATTGATTGCTCTTTGCCTATCTTTTCCATGAATATTTCCTTTGGTTACTTGATTTTGGGGGAAGAGGATGGGGTTAGGGTTTTTCAGCTGCGACAGCTGGTGAAAGGAAGGGACAAAAAAGAGAGGAAAGTGAATGGGAGAAGGAATTTGAATAGTGGAATTGAAAAAGATTCTAATAAATTGGATGCTAAAAGAGTGAATGATCTGCAGAATGGGTTGGTTCAGGGAATTAATAACACTGATGTTGGGCCTCATTTAAGCAGCTACAGTGGGAAAAGTGTGGCTGGTGAAGAGGAGCTGAATGTGCCTTCTGAAGGTCAATGGGAAGCAAAGTATGATAAGCATTCTGATTCTGGTGAGTTTTGAAACTTTTATTGCTAGTATTGTTCGACTATTGTTAGACTTGTAGTAAGTTTCTCTTTCTGGATGTCTTCACTTGAAATCTGCCTTGTTCTGTTGGAGTAATTCTCTTCTGTCATTTGCACTTCCTGAATTATATCTTTGGTACCTAACTTGTTGGAATATATGCACATGCTTTTGTTGTTTGGGGAAGGCTCTAATATTTAGAGCACGAGCTTCAAAATCCCGTGCCGTTGTGTCTGTGGTGAAGAATTGCCTGTGAGTTTGATACATAAGATCATACCTAGCTTGGGAAATGAATTCTGATGAAGCAACTCTTATCTGAGGCTGGAAATGTGCATCAAGTGATATTCCTAGGCTACATCTTCCAAAAATTTTGGAGCACACTACTAGTACTAGAAGGAGCCGAGTTTAGCTTATTTTGGTGGGTTTTTTTGGGTTAATAATAAGACCTTTTTTGTTATTCACTGCATTAAATGATCCCTTTATCCTTTTGTCTGTATCTTCAGTTGTTTACATCTACTGCACGCGCATGGATCATCTTAAATTATTTTTTCATTTTCGGAGGAGTTATCTTGGTTGATCCTTCCTGAAGGACTTTGTTGGGGTAAGGCCACTGATTCTGTTGTGACATGTAAGGGTTAATAAAAATGCTCTTTTGTACTTTACAAATTTTATGATCACAATGGCTCAGTTTTAGGAATTCCATGACTTGCCATGATTTAGGTTTTCTTCTAGATTCTGTTTCCCATGCTAACAGTCATGTATGCAGATTTTTAATCTCAGCTGTTTCATAAGATGACCTTTCCGTAATCTGAAATCATGACGCTTCCTTCCCATATTCGGCTACACGCATTTCTCTTTTTTGGACCCTAAAGGGCAGCACATATTTGTAGTCTGTTTAGGTTTTGTTTTCACTAGAATATGGTAATCAGATTTTTAATTTGTTAACGCATTGTTAAACAAAACACCCTCCCCCCAAAACACACAAAAAAAAAAAAAAAAGTTCAAAATCTTGCCAAAAACATTTCTCAGTCATTGACCGACCTATATTCCATATCTCTAGTTCTCTAGATTCCAAAAAATTCTATCAGTTTCGCTTTTTTCAGAAGCTGGTAGATTGTATTCCCTATGTTTTTCTTGTCATGCTTCTGATCGCTTACAAGGTATTCTTTCTTTATCAGTCTTGGGGAACGATTGGTGCGACATCTCCTATATGGCATGTGTATACTTTCTATTTCATCACCATTGCCTGTCATTTTGAATTGTCAAATTCGCTTTCCCCAACAATTTCGGTTAGAAGTGCACTGCAAATGCTTTTGTGTATAGCTTCCTGTGTTATCTTTCTGCTGATATATAATTACCTTGACGGCTTGCCTTGACGGCTTGTTGAAGGTAAGAAAGAACGGTAAAAGGTGGAAGAAGCATTAAAGATGGATAGATATTGTCGGGAGATTTACATTAAGTACTGCACTAGCTATTATGGAGATCATGATTCCTTCTATTATTTCCTTTGCTGTGGGGAAATAGTTGCCATCTTGTTGTTTATCATCCTTTACCGTTTTCCCAGTTTAGTTTGGTTCTTACTTTTTACGCTTTTGGGCTATTTGAAATGTGTCTAGCCACATTTGGAAATGAAAAATATGTGAGGATATAGAATGTTGATTTGATAGGTGTACTGTGAACATTCTATGTACCAAAACTTTACAAGTTAGCTCTTTTTTTATTTAATGTAATGCACCCCTCTCTCTCTCTCTCGCGCACCCACTTGTGCAAGCAAGTGCATGTGCTGGCATACTTGTCATTTGCAGGTGATAGTTACTACTGTCATTTGATTCTGGTTATTGGGTCTATATTGTGCATGTTGGTATTCTATCCTTACATATGTCTGGTTAGTTAGTAGTTATCTGTCATGTTTCCTCGGGGGATAGTTATGTTGTGGCATCCTTATGAATCTAGGTTGCTCTGTGCTTTACATGATTTTAAAGTTTCTAAAAGTCTTCATTTTGCCATTTGTACAGCTGCTCATTGTGCATTGTGACTTGCAGTGAAGTTGAGGACCTTGAAATTGAAACAAGATACTAGAGATGGTGTTTCATGTTTTATGGCTTTCAATATTAAGGAAGTTGAGAATCATAACTCTAAAATGCCATTGAAGTCAACTAGGGCAATATCCATCAAGGCAGTATCACCGAACAAGTTTTTAATCTTGGACTCTGCTGGAGGTTTACATCTCTTGCACCTTCACAATTCTATCCTTGGATCAGAGTTTTCTTATGATATGGAACAGTTGAAGCAAACTATGGTAGTTCGTAAACTCGCTGTCCCTCCTGGTATGCGCACAATCATTCAGACTTGTCTTTCTTTTCAGATGCTACAGCAGTTGTCTTGTTTATTCTGTATAAAGGGATGCGCTAGATACTCATGAGCTATGCTTAACTTAATAGTGYATGAATAAAGAGCCATCATCTTGTCGCAGGAGACATATTTCCCCCCTGACTTGGTGTCTTTCCCACCCAAGCCTTCATAATAGGGATTTTTCCTTTAATTTCTGTGCATACTAAAAGATTTTCCATCCTTGCAGGAGCGCAGACAATTTGGATATCTGATGGACATCATACTGTGCACATGTTGGTGATATCAACCAATGAAGCTGATGGGAAAAATAATGAACAATTGCTAACTCAAACCTCAGGTTTTGGACAACTTTCTAGTTTTATTTGTAACATTCTTTTTTCAATTATCTTATCAACCTTAAATGATGGAACTGCATTATGTATTGGCTTGCTTTGAGGTGAATCATATATGCATCTGTGAATTTATTCTGTTGGCAAATTTTATGTAGCACTAAGCTTCTGTTTTTAGSTATTGTCAACCTCCTATACCTTCTAAACAAGTGGTATGTCTTCTGCGTATAATTTGTAAAAGAAGTTTGTGATAGAGAAACGTGGTTGTGGCTTTGTAAACCTGCATACAGTTCTTGGGTACCTCTTCCAATTTCTAATAAGTTCATTTAGCTGTAGGTTCTTGGTTATGAGCTCTTGTCAGATCACATCTCAGGTGATCCTTTATCATTTGCTAAGATTGCTGTTGAAAGATTTTAGCCTATTCCTCACTTGGATGCTAATACATTTTTTTGTTCTTTTAAAGAGCCGCATCTTTTCTCCCTGCTGTTTCTGGGTTGATTTATTTGCACTCTTTTGTTCTTCCGCATTTCTAGGACTAATCTGTTTATCTAGGGAACTTGGTAGTTGAGTTATTCATTTGAACACCAAGCAGTGAACTTTTTGCACGGACAAGTTCTTGGTTATTCTAGAGCATTTAATGATTTTGATATCCTTTCATGGCCAGTTATACAAGCCATATTTTCAAGTGAAAAGATCCAAGAAATGATGCCTTTAGGTGTGGATGCAATGTTGGTTCTCGGACAAGGTACGATGTGCTTGAAAGTATTCATTTTCGGAACTTTTGTGTCTTGGTGGTTCTTTTCTGTATTGGTGGTCTATCTTTATTTCTTTGAGAGAAAATTGCTGGGTCAGACATGGCTACTTTTATTGTCTTTGACCGGAAAAAATTTCTTCATACTTGCAGGAAGCATGTTTGCATATGCAATTTCCTAATTGTGCTGAGGTTTTATGTCTGAAATGGTAAGGATTTTGGACTTTTTTATATTTGACAGATATGCATACCTCGTCTCCTTCTCCCTTTATAATAGTTACACTACTCATGGAATTCTTCACGTGTTATGGATGCAGTGTTCTTTTCTTTTTCTTTTTTTCCAAATAATAAAAAATATTTTTTTGCAAATGACATTGATGACCTGTAAAGACTGCTATTTATTTTAGGCTCTTTGTTCTCCAGAACTGTATGGTTGATCATTGCCAGTTGACTTTGCTGGGCACTCTTTCAAATGGGTAAGTATTTAAAGTGTTTTTTAGGTACTGCTCAATTATTCCCTTTGCTTGCATTGGGGGAGTTCGGTTAGTTCCGTTCCGAACTTGAGCTGGATGTAGAAGCTGACCTTTGGTAATTTATGTGCTTCTCTACAGTCTCAAGCTGCACCTATATCTATATAACCAATGGAATAGACCACTATCAGGATGTTGAGTTCTTTGGTAAGTTTATCTGGACTTTTGCTGTACCATGATATAAACTTCCATATTTCTAAAACGCATATTGTTTTTGCTACATTTGGGGAAGGGATAGGGGTTAAATCTTCATCGTAAAAGATATAACCAATGGAATAGTCTACCATCAGGATGTTGTGTTCTGTGGCAAGCTTGGCTTGGACTTGTCCTGCAGCTCGATATAAACTTACATATTTCTGAAATGTACATTATTTTTGCTACATTTGAGGAAAGGAAAAGGGTTTAAGACTTAACACAACCAAAAACGGGAGTTCATGGTGTACTGCTTGGGAAAGTTTGACAAGGTGTTAGTGACATAGCCTGATGTCCTGGAAAGAAGGATATTGGTACAAGAACAAGAAGATTATTGAATGAGAGAACACTATTCTTGATCTAGAATAGGGCCTCGATAAATTGTCAAATTTGATGGACTCCATGTGTGGGTTTTAGGTTTCTGCTGTTATCATAGATTCTTCTAGCCTTTCATCATAATAGTTCGGCCTTGAAGTAGAGGCTTAAATGATGTCTGGATAGTGAAGTCGATGATCCTTTTCTCAAAGGCTCAACACTATATTTGTTCAAGATGCATAGACTAATCAGTAGAGTTAGAGAAACTTGGTGGCGTGGGAAGCACATCCCTCCTTTGTGTTACTGATGCAGAAAGATTTATTCAGTAATTGTTAAACTTTTAACCTTGTAGAACTGCTTGTTTTACAGAAGTATCTTTGAGGATCCAGCTGCATGACTGTTTGGGAGTCCTAAATCCTGAAAAGTTCAAGACTTCATCAACTGATGCCACAGTTCTTGCTTCCACACGTACTAAAGGAGCTCCTTGGCTGTTAACTTTGCTGATATATAAGTTCTACATATATGTGGTGCTTGCAGTTACTGAATCAACAGATGCTTGATCCTCTTAAGGTATGGGGTGGCTTCACCATTGCTTTGAACGATATGATTGATCGGATCACTATGACTTGCCTCTTGTACCATTATGGTCACCGGAGAGGATTTGGAAGCAATGCTTTGACCTTGCATGCGAGAAAGAGGAAGATTGGATGTTTCATGGGGCATAGAGATATATATGTGCCTTAAAAGCTGTTATGTTCTGATGCCATCTGATTATGAGAAAGCTCTTTGACATCTTTATGTCCTTTCTTAATCATATCATAGGACGGATGTCATCCAACTTTGCTTAACTTTTGCTATTCTTGGCTCTTAATTATTCCCTCAAAGCATTATTTTTGTTGCAGATATGTATTTGCACCTGAAAGTACAATTATGGAGTTCATATTTATCTGTTATATACCTATTTATCTTGTTTTAATTCTCTTATGTGTTCGGATGATTCAAGATTCTCGCACTTGATATGCTTGACAGTGCTTTGCATGTCTGTAGTGTACTGGTTGCTCTGCCTGAATACATCATGTGTTTCTCCGATATCTCGTGGAAGAAAGTTCCCACATTATTTTTGCTTCTTTGCTCATCTCCATGTCCCTCCCCAAAATTTCAAGATGCACAGTTTGAGCATCAGACCTGTTTTCGTGTTTTGATGCTTCAATTACCATACTTCTGTCTCCATCCCTTTGGCGCTATGGTGTCTAAAGATTTCTATCTAGTGAACAAACTGCTAACTCATTATCTAATCCTTAAAAACATTTCAAAATCCTTTTATGGCCCACCAAAGATGACCCAAGAATGAATCTAGAGTGATAACGCKGGCAGGCATKTCAACAAATCTAAGGCCGCGATACATTCTCTTTGGTGGTCCTAGATTTGGGATATCCTCAGACAAATGGATACAAGCCAGTTACAGCTCTGCAACTTAATATATGATTAAGATTCATTTACCAATCAAAAGTTCTTTCAAATTCTTTRAGGAATTACCACATCCTCACCGTCTGTCCTAAAGGGATTGCTCCGAAATTCCTACCACACTTTCTGTTTGTTTCCACCTCAGCTCCTCAGATTCCAAAGAGGCTTGAATTGGTACTTGCTAGTCGGTGGACTGCTGCATGACAAAATGGTCATTCTCTTGAATATGGTGATTTACCATTGATCTAAATTCTCTGCTTGTAGAAGAGGAGCCAATTACTTAACCCAAACGTGAGCCACTTTCTTTAGTTTGCCATAACATTGACGAGGATTAGAGGAAAAACCAAACACAGTATCATTTCTTTACTTTAGCCGGCCCCCGGTGATGAAATGCTATTTGGCTGTCAACGTTTTGGCATATATGCAAGTGCAATTCTGCATGTACCGTGTTGTGTGCGAGGGTGCTCGTGTGTTTTTTAATTCGGACTTGTGGCGCGTAAGTTTTCGATTACTCCAGCCCTGTCATCATGGTTCGAACAAAAAATTTTACAGTAAGAAATGACAACATTAGTGGAAGATGGTTTCTTTTATGTTCCCTTTTCCTCCTGTCCTAAAAGAAACGATCATAAAATCGCATATGATAGTTCCCACTGGCCTGAAGGCCTGAAACTTTTCCATTTATAGAGGATCGTGTTCGTAAGATGTTAGGTCCCACGGTCTGGGTGGCTGMATTGCTGCCTCGCAGTTCTAGGATCTCAGATTAACGTCACCTTTATAGTACAACGAAAACTCCGAGGATAGAAAGTACCATTTAATAGTGTCATCACTTCCCTGGGTCAGATAGCAATTAAGCTTGCCGTGCTAATTTGGTGGGCATCTTAAAAGGGATCCAAAGATAATAAAGAAGGGGATTAACATTGAAGTATATATGTTCATATGGTCATTATGCATAGCTAGTTCAATCCCTTCGGCCATGGAAGTGTTGGGGGAAGGTGTTGGTTTGGGGTTATATATACTAGTGTTTTCCTGTTCTTTGTTCCAAAAGGCTAAATCCAAGAATATGACTTTGGCAATTAAATGAAGCAGAGAGAAAAAGAAAACTGACCTCTTATCCCCTGCAGTGAAAGTATGAAACATACTTTGCATAAACATGAGACAAAACTGAGGATGACGATGAGTTCAGAAATGGGGACCCAAAATGCTCACTATCATGAGGTTGAAGATGACAACTCCAAACCACATGGAGCCGCACATGCCTACCAGAGATCATCATCTGTTTATGTCTCTTCCCCAACCCAAATTTCTCTCGTCCACAATTTTCCATTTAATAAAATCCCACCATGAAAATAACTCAACACTGATGCTAGTGTACACGCTATTAACTTCACATTTAGAAAGATACCATCTCTGATCAAGTAGGATTTGCTATAAATTGCGTGCTTTCCAAACAGTAACATTTCCCAGAACAGAAACTTGGATCAAGTACAATATTGTAACAATATTCTTTACCATTTGATTGTAATCTGTGTAGCTTTTCCACTTAAGTAAGGACGGAACTAACTATCCCATTTAAAATTTGAGACAATTGATAAGCGCATTTGATTTGAACTTATGATGTCTTATTGAAAGAATTCTAGATCAGGTCTTTTTTTAGTAGGACRGACTTTGTGGCTGCAATATGAACAAAGTTCGAATGAGCCTCGTAAAGCGAAAATATTGAGTTATTTAATTATTAAAAAAAAAAGAAAGAAGATAAGGACAGTGCCAGTTCAAAGTATGGTATACTTTTAGATATGGAAATAACCAAAATCTCAACCGCAGGTTGAGCATCGCCTTAAGGTTGGGACCTGCAGCAACATGTTCATGGACCATTTTACCAATATCTTAGGACATTGTTGGTTGGGGGTCTACTTCATCCTCCCCATGTTGACCCACAAGATAATTGCATCACTTGAAGATCCTACTCTCTTCTACTTATAATTAATTATTTTTAGTTTTTTAAATTAAAAATTATTTTAAAACATTCTTAATTGCTTTTCAAATCAACTTTTAGCTTTAAATTTTTTTTAAAAAAATAACTCGAATATGTTATTTTGAACGAGCTTTTGTTTATTGATGAGGTTGAACAAATAAAAATCAATTATTTATTTTTCAAATTATTTTTTATTTTTAACATCTTAAACAAGTATAAGTTTAGAAAAACGGGTTCTCAAGAGATTAAAGTGTTGATTTAGTGCAAAAAACAATTAATGCAATAGCACATCACTTGGCTATGGATATGTACGTATATAAACCTAGTAGTATAAATTTGAATTTGTTTTGGCTGGACTTGGGAGTTTTTGAATAGATGCTATCAAGCATCTTTTGGTGATTTGCAGTCAGTACAATTCAAATTCCATCACTATAAAATATATGCAGCGAGCTGCAACTTGCGAGCAGCTGAAGCTTCTGATGTATAACTTGAGTTCAATCATTCCATTTGTATTATAGTAGCTAATCCATATCCATACATGGCTGCAACTCCTTCTATAGGTTCAAGGCGACGAGATGAGTCTGATTTCAACTTGAGAGAATGGGGTCTGAAAGCTCGAATCAGCCACGAAAATTCCAGTTCAAGAAGGTTTTCAGGCTCATATATCAGAAGTTTCAGGGAAGATACAAGGTCTTTCAGATCAAACATCACTATTTCCAGCACTGCTTCCTCTCCTGGCTATACTCTAAGAGGTGCTTCTTATTCCTTTGATTATGGAAATTCTGATGTTTAAGCGTCTATATTATAAGTGCTAAGTTGGATGTTTTATTTTCTTTACACAGAGGAAATAGACCCCTCAACATATTCGTTCACCACTGCACTTAAGGGTAAGGCCTCGAAAAATGGCACTAGATCAGATGATTTGTCGATAGTATTGTTGCATTAGTGTTTAGGAAAGTAAGCTTTTTGGTGGTTTTGTTCATGCAGCATTGCAGGAAAAAACAGTACACAGCTGGGAATACATGTCCCCAGATGGATTGGCTCTAAACTCCAAGTGGAATGAGGCAGAGAAATATATTTGCAATCCACAATCAGGAGAGGTTCCTCTGGAGTGTTTGTCTGCAAAATCACTCAGTGCTAGATCATTTCGCAACTTGACCAGCAGAATTACAATGTCTGCTCCTCTTATTTATCCTTCTCACTCGAGACATTTCCATACGATGCCATCCATCTCTACACTTGAAGATGAAGAGGAGGACGAAGTTCAAACTCAAATTCAAGGTTCAATAAAAGTTCAAATGATTTCATGACTGGCATATGGGTATCTTGTTTAACCTTTGTTACTGTCTTACCGCAGAGAAAAAAAAGCAAAGCCTGACTAGAGACATTGGTACTCAAAGCACTCCACCTGATCTCAGCTCGGGCAGTCTAAGTCCTGCTCCCACACCTTCCATTGAAGAAAGTCCCAGAAAGCACAACTCTCCACTTTCAAGCGAAAAAATTAACTCTGAAGCGGTAAGTTCTGTGGATATTCATAAATTTACCTGGGAGACTATGATTATATGGGAGAGGTAAAAAACAATTAGGAATCAGGACATAGCCGGAAGATTCAAATCTAGTCATCTTGAATTCCTCCATGGACTTTACATGTCCATTTCTGATCACAAGTTCAAGATTGGCCTGTTTTTCAAATAAGAAACAAACCTTAGCTTGAAGATATCTGCAATTGAAGTTCCAATTTRCATCACAATTCAAATTTGGCAGCAAATGAGTTGTGAATTTGTGATTTTCTTGTTTTAAGAAAATAAATCTGAGATACCATGTCCAAGTTAGGATGCATTTGACATTTTAATAGTTCAAAATTAAATTCAGACAGGCTTGACGAAAAGAAAAGGCAGATTTTTGCTTTTTTGCTCGTGATCTCATGAACGTCCCCCGTCTCAAAATGACTAGCTATTAGGTGYTGCCCTGATAGGTTGGGGACTCGCAACATGCCCTTGCCCCTGGACCTATGCTTAATGCATGTACATGCACTGATCCTAGGCACGTCCTGAGCGCATGTGGAAATTGTTGCTCTCTTTAACCTCCTCATTTTTAAAAAGWAAAATGAAATTCTGGGAGGGTTATGATGCTTACTCATGAAGCTCCAAAATTGCAGTCAATCTTTCTAATTTTGGAGTTCAATCATGATCTGAAACTGATAATCCCAGACTCCGAATACTACAGGTTATGGAGAAAGAACAAACTGCAAAGAAAGAAGACATTACCACAAGAAATGAGGGAGAGAAAAATAAAGTAAAGAAGATGTGCAGCTGCAGATGCAGGCAAGGGGGATGCTTGTCTTGGAGTTTGTGGATGAGAAGAAGGCAAAGAGAGCAACACAGGCAAAGTAAGAATAGTATCTTTCTTTACCATGTAAGTCGGTGCTAGAAAGAGCAAAAAAGAAAAGAGAACCTCTGGCTCTGCAGCCTGTATCACCAGAAAGATTCGCCAGCTCTCTATATGTATTCTCTCTCTCTCTTCATGACCGTATCTAATCAGTGATTTTGGTGAGCAACATGGCCGTGTGTGTCAAAATTAGAATCACAGAATTAGTGGAGGTGAACGAATTGATGATACGGTGGTTTGGTTTCTGATTTACCATATAGTGATGATATGTTTTTGTTCTTATTTAGGTTGGAAATGGAATTGCTGACAACTTGGTATTTCACCTTTCACGCGCATGCTTTTTTGTAACTTCCTCGAGAATATGGATACTGCAGAATGCAGATAACTTCATACAACACACGCTTATGACCAGCTATTTCTTCTGTCCACAGTAACATGTCCTACTTTAATACCATATTACAGGTCTGGTTTAGTCAAAATAATGGTTAAACTAGAAGGGAATAATATGTTTTGAGTGAAGRAGGACTTTGGTGCCATATAGACTTGTCTTCATCAAGGAGAAGGGAGAAGTTGCAGGGARAAAGCGAAATATCTTAATGCATGCATGGAGGGGGGAAATGGGGTAAAGCATCTTTACAGAAGGCCTGCCAAGGAGGAAGAGGGCTGATTCCTCCGCCAATTATTGGGAGGGGCAGGGGAGGGGAGGGGGTTGCTCATCTTACTCCTTTCTTTTCCGTTTTCTCCCTTCCATTGTTGAGCCGCCTCAGATTGTTTCCGGGAATCACCACTATCGTCGGCCCACTGCCACTCTAATTTTTTGGTTATTTCCCTCGAATTTAATACTTTTCTTAATTACAAACTCCATTTCTTAATCGAATCAAACTCCAACACTATCTTCCGCTTGAAAATTTAGTAAATGTCCGATATATATTATATCATATTACATTTTTTTTTTATGTCTATATTACATATTTTATATACTAATAATTTTTTATAAATATTTGAGTTCAAACTCAAAAACTAATTTATAAATTTATTTTGTCCCGCAGGCTACTTGAGTAGAGGCCCATTTGAAAAGTGGATTGCAAATGATTTTGGAGAAAATGGAACAAAGGAGGGAAAAATGGGAAGGGCGCGTGTTTTCTATTGCTTTCTTTAATTTAAAAACTTATATCTTTAATAAATAAACTTCTATTGTTATATAAAAAAACGCTTTTAAATATTTTTAGAAAATATATGATTATTTTCCCTGACAGTACTCTTTTTCATATAACAATCTCAAACGGGCCCTTAGTATGTGATTTTATTACATGCTTTGTTATATTATATATTCTCTAATACAAATCCCAATTAAATATATATATCTTTAATCCCTCCAATATCTCTTCACTGAAGGTATATATCCTTAAACTCTCAAAAAGATTTGAAGCTGGAAAAAATCTATGTTCTTTTTTTCCTTAAACCTTCTTACGAACTATTACTTTTTTCTTAAGTTAAACATCTTACGAATTATTATTTTTTCCTTAAGTTTTCTTTTATCTTCATTCGCCCATAAATATTTTTATGAATACAGTTCGAAAGCTTTTTTTGCAATTTTAAAAAATAAAATCATCTTTATTGTCAATCATCTCCATATTTGATCATTTTCGCCTTTTAATATCTTAGATTGGCCATAAAAATGTAGCAAAAATCACCATCAATTTTTTTTTCTTGAGATTAACGAGACTAATCCGAACACTAATGAGACTAATTCGAAGTCAATCTCGTTACACCTTGAGTCGGATTTTGAGATCCCAATTCATCTTCAACGTTTATGAAACGATTCAAAACACAAGATCTTATTTAGCTTAGTAATAATTCACTAAATCTAAGAAAACATTCGGGTGAGAGCAAGGTGCAAATGCTATTTGATGAAGAGTTTCAGGACCAAAAAGGAAACGCTACCTTAGGTTCCTTTCCTATTTTTCTTTCTTCTTTTTTCCTTAACATGTCGCATTCTTTTTTTCTTTTGCTCTTTTTCCCTAAGGACACGTTCCCATTCTTAATCCTTCGAAAATAATATAGTGAAATGAAATGAAAAAGATAGAAAAATAGAAGATGAACTAGTGCCACGTCATCTTCAGTTACAATGGGCGGTTGAGAGTGTTCCCTGCCGACCTCCAACTGTAGCATTTTCTTCGTCTCCTCCAGCAAATACACTTTCAGAGAAAGATTTTAACCATAAAAGCAGCTGCAATGGCAGCTTCAGTGGCCGGAGCCGGAGGAACTATCCTCTTTTCGCAGCGTTTTCGTTACTGCTCCAACTGCAACTATTTTCTCTCTCTAAACGGACCAACACTTAGACCCAACTCGAGTGTCACCATTCAAGAACCGCTAGCCGGAAAGACCCAAAATCATCTTCGACTCAGACAAATTACBAACGCGGCCGATTCAACTCAGCCCGGAACTGTTGATAAGTCTGTCGTACCAGATGACGGTGGGTTTACCCTCGCGAAGGTAACTAGAATATTGTTGGAGGTTGCTTTTTTTCAGTATCATAAATTACTCTCTGTTTGCGATCTATCATTTTCTTCTGATTCTTGTGGTATGAGAAACTTTTCTTTTATTTTATAAACGTTGAGTAATAGGTTTCTTCATCAAAGTTCAATGTTGTACTCCCATCGAGTATTAAGATTATGAAGGCTTGTTATTTATGGCACTAATATGTGAGCAATCCAAATATATGATCAAGTTGTAGAATTCCTAGTTAGAAATGATTACTCCAAATCACTAATATGAAAGTGACAAATTTAGGCTAAGGAACTAATGTAGAGAATAGAAAGTGCCTAGTTAAGTTTACTTGGAGGGAAGGAAGTGGATGGTTCCATATAAAACTAACTCATACAAACTAGATTTTGACAATGACATGTTACACTACAAGTAGCCAGGGCTTTATGCACAGTAAGAAGCCGTACTTCATTTATGAAAGATGATTGCTTGTAAATCTAAATTATTCATGGAGGATTTTACACGAGACAGAGCTGTAGCCAAAAACATTGTAAGAGGGAAGATGCGAATCAATTAATAGGTCTATGTAAACTCTTAAAGTACTTTGTAACTGATTAATGAACTATGTGAAGAAACATCTAGGAAAGAAAAGCTCAATTTGAAACATCATGGAATGGTTTACATGTATATAAGAGGATTTTGTTTGGAGTTGCTTTTCATTGCGCACAAGAAGCTAGCTGTTTTGGTTCATAGAGACTTTCATTGTAAAGCTCAGAGATTTAGAGCGTTATAATCTTCTTATAGGAGTAAAGTCAGGACTTAATTGCTTTGTATTCACAAATTTACAGCTTTTATGAAACTGAAATTATTCACATTGTAGTTCTTCTACGTGTTTTCCACTAATATACTAGAATGGTATGAGAATATAAGAACTGGAAAAGAAGGAAACTCCAATTGGCACAATTACATTTTGTTTCTTTATCTTATCGTTTTGTGGTGAGATGCGGTAAATCTACTTCTTCTTACAGATGAATCTGTCGGTACCATTATGATTTACCATATACATGTAGGTTTCATTTGGCGTCATTGGGTTAGGCGTTGGCGTTACACTTCTCTCGTAAGTACATTTCACTGAATAAGTGCAAATGTTTGCCGATTCTCTAGCATATACTTTACTAGTATTCCACATAGTTGTTCTGCCATACATTTTGTCTGGAAATTTCAATCTCCCTCCTCACCCCTCCCCCCACACTCACACACCAGAGTTTTGTTTGCCTCCTCTATTGGTTCTCAGTGCAAAAGTACCTGAAGAGTGTCCGCATTTTTTGAAGTTGGATTGTGCATAAATTACAGGTATGGATTTGGGGCATATTTTAACATCCTCCCTGGATCTGAGTGGTCTGCATTAATGTTAACATATGGCTTTCCTCTTGCAATCATTGGAATGGCTCTTAAGGTGATCTTTTTATTGCAACTTTATGGTTTCGGTATCCCCATAGAGATATGATCTTAAATAGATTTCCTTTTATGTTGGGCCTAAGTTTAGCAAATATTGAGTCATTTTCCTGGTTGCATAGAATTTGTAGTTACTACCTAGTGACTGAAAGAGTAAGCTGCCTTTATTCTTTTGCTGGCTGATCTTGACACAAGAATGCAATATTTCCAAGCTCTGCAGTATTTTGATATCATCTTCTCTGTGCAGTACGCTGAGCTCAAACCTGTCCCCTGCTTAACCTATTCAGATGCTCAGACATTGAGGGAACAATGTGCAACTCCAATCCTTAAGCAGGTGAAGTTTGCTTTCTCGCTTATGTTTTACATGTGTAGTTGTCTTAGCAAAACATTTATGTAATATGACATTTATAGTTGTACTGGAGGACTGTTCTGAGTTTCTCTAGATGCCTAATCCAACAAAGGAGAACTCATGATTTCCATGCAGATTTTACTATTTTAAGGTATCTAGAATGTATTTGGCAAGATATTCTATTAGAAATTATGCAGAATTTGCATCTCTTGTTTATTAGGTCAGAGATGACGTCACACGTTATCGTTATGGTGATGAACAACATTTGGATGAAGCACTGAAAAGGATTTTCCAGTACGGTCAGGTAATTGCGCTCTTTCTTTTTCTAACAAAAGATGAAAATAAACATTTGTCTCTTSCTTCCTTCGTTCCTCATTTCACTTGAATACGCAACCCCAACCCAAAGAAGAGAAAAGAAATATCACCCTCTACTGAGATGGGTTAGAATCAAATCTATTTCTGTGGCTGTCCTGCAGGTACATCTAAAATTTACAGTCACAAATACATGATAGAAGAGAGAGCATGAAGCCTCTAATTCATAAACACTCAAATTATTGGTATCTACTGATGTTTGTAGGAACTCCTACATTTAGCTCAGTTCTACTATCTTTATACCACAAGTATGCAAGAGTAAAGAAATAAACATAGGAACTACAACCATGAAGAGATAGGACGTACTGTGGACGCAAATTTCTGGCCCTCATTTATTCATTTGCTTGCACATTGATTTCTTAAGAGATTATTCCCTGAACACTGATTAAGCCTATTTAAAACCTGAGAAGGTAGAACTATTAAAATATTCTAAGGGTTCTATTACATTCTAGGTTTCAAAAAGAGAAGTATTAAATACTTGGTCAAGTTTGAAATTATATGAAAACAGGTAATATTTGGTTAATAGGACCTCCATGTTCTCTTTCTATACAGGGAGGAGGAATTCCACGGAGGAGCGCCCCAGTTTTACAGATGATTCGGGAAGAAGTATGTTTGTTCAACTTACTCAAGTTCTGAATAGGAAACCACTAGTTCTCATACTACTCTGAAATGATGAATATTTACTACTCCCTACATTCGTCATTTGAAAATCAGCAAACAATGACAAATTATAGTTAATCTATCAGCTAAAAAATTACAGTTTCTTTTCTGGAATGTGATTTACACGAATAGGATGGTGGTATGTCTTTGCAAATATAGCCAACCTTCTACTTATTGAGTGTTTTCGTACTGGTATTGCATGAGGTCTTTGTTTGTAGTATCTGTCATTCCTATGGATTTACTTGCACTTATTTTCCTGGATTAATACCATTTCTGTTTGAATTGCTAGGAAATGGCTAATTAAGAAATACCTGACTTGCTTTGTTTGTATGAATTACTTTTTCATTAAGCCACTATATTATGTTCCCAAATTTGTATGTTTCAGGTGAGTGAAGATGGTAAATATTGTCTAGTATTGGTCTTTGAGGCAAAAGCTCTACAGTTATCAGATTTCGAACAAAGACAGGTAAGAGTTCAATAATATCAATGCTACAATTACAATGTCAAGAACTGCATATTTTTTCTTACCCTTTTCTTATTTTGGTCTCGAAAGGGTTATCTTTTTATTTCATTTGTCAAAATATTCTCGTTAAATTATGTTTCTATTGGACTATCTTAGGCAAAATTTGCATCTTTCTTTGGACCGGGAATTACAGCCGAAGTTGGTAAGTCCTAGAATTATTGTTAACATGACCCCTTGTGGTAAAATTATGTGATGGCTAGAGAAAAAAATGAACTGCTARTGGCTTTTCTATCTRAAATATTATGCACTTAACCTCAGTAAGCATGTGGATGCAGTGATAGGAGAGAACAATTTGTACGAAGTACGACTCATTTCCAACACGACATTGTAGATCTTCTGAGGTTTTTGAACTCCCACCACTGCTGTCGTCCCTGGTCGCTTTCAAAATATTGTAGTATTGTATACGAAAATGAAAGTGAAAAGGGCTCAGTGATGGAGAGAATTTAATACATATTTACTTCACTACTTCTTGAGCTTTTGCCTTGTAAAACTAGTTAGACTCGAGTAAATTGACAGTATTTCCAGGAGCGAGGATACCTCTTTCCTATATACACTTCCTTTCTCACGAAAGAAAACATAGAACCTTTGGTGGCAGTGGCACTTCCAGCCATCGGATTCCCATCCGTAAGAGATAGGGATAGGCACTCCCTTAAAGATAGGCATGCAACGAAGAGATCTATGCTCTTAAAATGGTCTCAAAGCAGTTTCATGCAAATTCTAGCATATACCAGACGCAAGAAAGGCGCCAAGCAAACTCTCATAAAGTCAGGACAGCAAGGAAAGCACCTAGGTTTAAAATATATAGGATATGCTATTCAAGAAAATCATTATTAGAGCCCTRAAGTTCACCTACGTTAGGACAGCAAGGAAAGGACCAAAGTTTAAAACATATAGGATATTCTTTTCAAGGGACTCCAGTCCCTAAAGTTCAAAGCCTAGAGACCCCAAGGTCCAAAAATGCGCTAGTATGGGAGGATGGCAAGGACAATGGTTTATTCATAGTCTAAGAGAAAAGTTAAACCAAGCTACCCTAGGATGTAACTGATATTTAATACAGAAAAATTGAGTAACAATGCTAATATCAAATTATCAAAATATCAATTCATGACATTCGGTCGAATGAATACACTGTYGCCAGTATATAATATAAAAAACTGAGACTTTTTATCTCCAACTATCACAATATGGCTTCTATGCTGAACATTTCCAAATTACTATCACAGTATAGTTTCTATGCTGAACATTTCCAAAATTACTAAAACAGTATAGCTTCTGTCTCTGATTCTTTTACCACTGTTGCTTCGGAGCCCTCCGTCTTTTAGCTCTGCAGGTAAAGAGACCAGTGAATACATTAATGTCATAGTGCCACGTATAGTAAACAATGGGTTCCCACTAGTTGGTAATAGCATTTTACCTTGATTTATTCACATGCTCCTCGACCACCTCTTGTTGTTGATCGTCCAGGGAGAACCATCTCTCCTCAGGTGTACTAGTATTCTCTGTTCCCACATCTRTACATCCAGGAAAAGAGAGTAAGGAGACTCCAATATCCAGAAGTGAAAAGAAATTTACAAGCTGATGCAATTAAAACCTACCTTGAACTACTATTCTCGACCCACTCGATAGGCATTTGAGTCTCCAGTATACCTGACCATTCGTGCCAAAATGGATGTTCTCTGCCCGAACAGCGTCACATGCTTGATTCCCTATAAAGTCAAAAGACGAAAGAGTTAACTTGGAAATTCTGCCATGCCTATAAGCATACAGCCACAGGCAGCACAAATCAAGAAATTAGGTTATGTATGATTATATAAAAAGTTAAAGCATCATAATCAAGAAGTTACCCTTAAAATACATACATAGGTAAGTCCAACAAGGAGGAATCAAAAGTATATTGTCTATAACATATAAATGAACCGGAGGCCCAGTAATCAGAATGCTGAGAAAATCATTGCTTTCACCATCTTGTTTGGCTTCTACTCTCATTCCAGGGATCAAGTGTTCCTCTTGGAACGTCATCCAAATAAGTAATTCAAAGAGATCAAAGAACAGCGTGAAATTTTTCATAATCATTGGTATAAAGGTTGACTAGCATTGACGAGCTTATCTCAGGCAATTGGGACTGGAAAACTTGGAAATAGACCAATTTGTTTATGAGTTTCAGAACATACTCGTTTTAAATGTGCCCGTCAACTCCAGCATCTCTGTATGCGCTTGTTCTGCTTCAATCTTGATATCAGAAACCAGATTGTCATGCTCTGAGATTGAAAGAGGAAAACCATTTTTTTCCGTAATTGCTCTGGAGACCTCATTTTCCATTTTCTGTTTCAAATGCTTCTCCTAATAATAAACAAGGAATTTGAGTAAATAAATTTTCTGAGGATAAAAATGTTGTGTTTAGAAACCTTGTAGGAAAACTACGTTTGATTAGTCCGCTGTCACCTTATCTTTTGCGGCAAGGATTCTTTCCTTCTGTTCCTTTACTTTCAGTGCATGTTCAGAGATCTGACCGTCAATCCAGCTTCGAATAACTCTGCACCATGCAAAAGGAAAACGAATCTTAGGGTTACAAAACTAATCAGAAAATGATACAAAAATCATAGAAGGAAACAGCACCTCAGCAATCCTCGTAACTTACGTGGTACCAAGGACTTCATCGCACAACATATTTAGGATCATAAGCTTTTCAGAAGAGCTTAAATTCTCATATCCATCAGCTCCCTTGTCTAAATGCTCCAGTAACTGTAACTCTAGGCTACCATTTGATCCAGAAAGGCAACCCTTAAGCGCATGAACCCATGAATCTTTTCCACGCGATGGGCTTAAATCTGAAGACCTGGGGGAATTACCAAGAAAAGAAATTCTTCCTTCAGAGAAACGTATATGTACTTAAAATTGACAAATCATCAAAGCAAAGAGTTATACCCTTGTCCTCGGTCTTCCTGAATTAAAGATATTAGGCGGATATGAAACTGGACTGTCAAAGAAAATCTTCCTGGACGGCTACTTCGCCCATCTGTCAAATCTCTCAGTATACATTCTGGCTGCCCATTCTTCACCTCAAGAATCTGTACAAAATGAATGAAGAGTCACAACAGCTAAAGCATCAAGGCCTCTGGTCATTTTCTCCCATTTATGCAAGATAATGGGAATAGAGGAATAACAAGTAATAGAAGCAAAAATCAGATTCGACCTACAGAAGTAAAAGGCTATTTTTATACTTCCAGCAAAGTTTAGAAGAGATAACTTACAATACTACAAAGGAATATTAGAATAAGACTTACTGAGTCGCTCTATAAATCCATGAAATTGATGCCTATGTTAAATCATGGCAAAAAAGGAAGCTAATAGGTCGGTACTTGAAAACATAAGCCAGCTCAGACACTTGCAAATACAAAACTTAAGGAATGCAAATAATGTACAATTTTATGTTCAATATTAGATAAACAACTTGATTCAATCGAAAGTWAAATCTTTGGCGGAGAAAATCACTTGCCTCCCCAAAAGCGGCACAAAATTCCAAGAATTGCAAGGCCTTGCCAATATCTTCTGGTGGCACTTCGATACCATCCACCGTTGTCAGCTCAGTTCCCACAGGCAATGTAATTTCAGGAACAACTTCAGACTTCTCATCTTGCCCTTCCACTTGATCATCCCTGCCATCATCATGCTCCTGTCTGGATTCCTCCAACTTAATCTTCTTTGAGTCTTCCTCATCAGGGCTTGGAGGTGAAGACAAGGGCTGTAAGTTTGATTCCACCATTTCATCAATGGTATTTTTGTTGATCCGCTTTCTAGACAAACTGACCAAAGACTCCTGCAAAACAAGAAATAGGGTGTATAAGTAGCAACATTTTGCTGAAAAATGCAGAACTAATCATTGTGTGTAAGGAAAAAATGGTTAGAACAACATGCTAACTGAGCAATTTGTAGCCAAGTTGTATTCCAAAATACATATAGAAACAAAAAGAATAGAGAAAGTAACATCGTGTATCKGTGCTAAAACTGTTTCAAGTACAAACCATTTCTGATGCGACATTCTTTTTTGCTGAACTACCACAATCTTTTAGAGTCTTTTCATGGTTGAAAGTTGTGGGTCCGTTAATTTGAAGCATTTCAGAAACAGAAGAATATCCTTTTGCTTTGGCTGTATGTATAAGAATCCCAGTGGGCTTGCAGCCTCGTTTTTTCCTGCATATTTTACATGAACATCAGCAATATCCGATGGACCTCTAGGAAAGCAAAGATACAGATACTTACATGCATATACTGCAGTTGCAGTTGCCTGTGCACTTGGGACAAATCCAGTTTTCCAAACTTGCAGCTACTACTGCCTCCTTGCCATACCTAATCCAGGAGATAAATAGTAAGACAATAGTAGCAGTGTACAGCCAGATATTTGAAGGGCAGAAGTAGTCTGGCATCTAACCTGTTTGAGAGGCATTTGTAACAATATTTGATGGGGCATGGCTTGTTATTTCTTGGGTTCTTGCATTCTCCTGCAAAGTGGGTGGTTCTTTGGCGGCACTTCAAAAGATCAAGTTTCAAAACAAAGATCAGACAGAAAGATTTAGAAATCAAGTAAGAGATATGATCACCCACGATAACTGCAAGGTAGTAAAATGAAGCAAATTTAATCCTTGATTTTCTACTGTTTTTTAATTTGTTGATAATTGATATCCGAATCAATAAAACCTGCATAAGGCCCAAAGAATTAGTAGCGTGGCTCAGTTAATGCAACTTCATCCAGAGCGAGTTAATGGTAGAAATAAATAAACAGCAACCAACCAGATCTCTATAGTTTAAKAGTCTAGGCTGAAAAAGAAAGGAGATCTACAAACCCTCATGGTGTATCATTAGTGTTGCAATTACTGAATTTGACACATTCATTTTCCTCTTTGAACAAGTTACAAATTTAAAATTTTCCTTCATTGAGCAGAATTACTTGAGATATGATTTAGTTTCAGATTCAAGATCACTATAACCATCCGGATCAAATGAGATCCAATGAATTCTACTGCGGGCACTGTTCTATCTGAACCCTAGGGATCCTCGTTTGTATATCAGCCGCATCAACAGAACCACTAATCAAAACCATGAATAAACACTTAGCTACATTTGGCCCCAGTTGCATACAAAGAGCAACTTCATTTTCTCCTGATACATATCTAACC
>MEJB01000013.1:6376677-6501597 GCA_001752375.1 Rhazya stricta | reverse complement strand
GTGTTTATCTAAATAGAATAGTAACTGAAATTGACACGTTATATACAGTACAAGTCGAACCGTTTCAAGTTTGACTTATATGATTATAATATCTAACAGTTCACATGTATTACGTYATAGATGTGGGTCCAATCAATCATCATACATAAACGCAATCATTCAATCTCATTACGTAGGCATCATAAAACATCAATACTCAGATATTTTATTATAATTTTTGCCCTTAATGACAAATTTGCCCTTCAAATTATTTTACTTTTGAAATCATATATTTTCATACAAATGYCCGATTGYACCCCTCCAAGTGTTAAAATTTGAAGATATTGCCCTCCCATCATAAATCTAAAATTCAAACTACTTTGTCTGGATTAACCTCTTAAATCAGTACATTTAGCAAACTGGAAAAAGAGAAATATGATTGCGTAAGTGCTCTAAATGCGATGGCAGAATTATCATTATCAAATATATTTTTAAGTAAGGTATTTACCTATAAAAGGAGGGGTTGCTGAGCTGATATCTAAGCAGAATCAGCCAGCTAGCCCGAGACAAGCCAACATACGACCCAATCTGGCCCGGTTCATGAACAATACAAACTCGGTGGATTCGATGATGAGGGCTTTTAACATGGGACCAAAATAAAATTTCRAGCAATATTAGGGCCTTCGCTTGAACAAGRATTAAATTTTATCGACGTGATTCGAATTGAATCTAGATGGTATGTATAAAATGTCATCATATTCAATCATAAGATCGGAGTTTAATTCTAGTTAAATATAGACGAACGATAAAAATATCGCACGACTTAATAAATATCTTTGCACGTATTTCTCAAACTAAATATTAGTTATATCAAATGTCTAAACACTAATATATAAATTTATTCCTAATTTTTTCCAAATGTATTAGATATTAAATTGATAAGAACAAATATTACTTGATCTTCATAGATGTTGTTGTTATGACATAATGCACCTCTTGTTGTAACACATACAGTGAATGTAAATGTGTTGATAAGCATGAGAAATAGATAATACATTCGAAATGGTATGTATAGAGTATAATTATGGAAAATATATTCTTTCTATTTTTAAATAATATCTATTTCGATATTTTTTTAAATTAATTGTTATTTATTTAAAAGTCAATCCTTTTTACTATGCATAATTATATTTAAATCGATAATTATTTTAAAATTAGGCGACAGAGATTATAATTTACAAAGATTCTCTTAAAAAATAAAGCTAAATAGATCTAAATCGAGTTACCCGAAATGTGAGTGGATTTGAAACTTGATAATTGTTTCATAATTGGTTAAACCCTAGAGAGACGTCCCATAAGTAAAATTTTATTTTATATGACGTCGTATTATATGTATTCCAATTAAATTTGTATTTCTTTGCGGGTCCATCATCGAATTTCGTCTTTGACAAAGGACAAACTGCATTAAGACAAAAAAGAATTGAATCGGTAAACGTGGCAGATCCTTAATGGGACAACGCGGATAAGGCTAAATACTGCCTTAAMTGGTAGTTTTCACGTTGCCCACTGGCAAACCAAGTACCATGCATTAATGGAAGTGACAACCTCCGTCTTCTTACATTGTGAGCGCCAGATACTTCTTTCTCATTCCTTGCCTTTGTAAGGCTCCCTCAGCCCGATTCTCTTACTTACTAGGTCTGCTACTGCATGATTTATACACATTCAGAGGCACTTTGTTGCTTGGTAAGGTGGGTGATGATAATATGTTTGTGAATATGCTTGAATGAACAATGTTCTTTGCTGTCTATTTGCTGAATTCCCCTTCATTTTTCTGCCTGCAAGTGCCAGCATAGTAACTAGTGACGAACCCAGATATGTAACTTGTGATGTGCTTGATATTGGAATACATAGCAAAATGCATGTAGATGATATATATAGGTTACTCTTTCCGGACTTTTACTAATTCAAAACGTTTAAGAGTGATACTAAGAACCCTACCCGTGCATACTGTGATGAATGTCAAAGGTTTTGCAGGGAAGATATGACAATATAGGGTGTTATCTTTTAAAGTTCAAGATACTATAAGGTCTTTGAGATTGTACTTGTATTTAATACACTTCTATTCCGTATATAATCTAATCATAAAATTTCTTGACACTAAAGTACTAATTAAATGCAAATACTCTCCTCTTTACAAATGACTGAGTACGATTTATCCTTTTTTGGCAAATTGTTCTGATTGCTTTTTTTTCCTTATCTTTGTTTATACCTTTTTTTTTTTTTTTTTTTCCCCTCTAGTTACAAAATTTCTACCACAGATCCCTCTTTTGTGCATTTTGTTGTTCCTCAAGTAGCTTTCCAAAAGCTAATAAAGGACAAGATCAGGTGATCTAGAACAAAATTTGTACAACCAAAAAAGTGAAACTGCAAGAACAACAGAAGTGTAAAAAGTTTATGCGGCCGTCATTCTGTTGTTTAACAAATTGAAAGAACATACAATCAAGATATAACATGTCTCATATTTTGTCATCTCTACAACTCTGGAAACAGTTATAATGGAATGCGGACGCTTAAGGGGACGAGCAGTCAACAAATGGCCTACAGTGAACCACAACATGCTTAAATCATCCAATAATTTGCTAATAGAGCAGAAGGGCAGAAACCAATTAGAACCCAGTTTCTACAGTACTTCCCCAGCTGGAAAATTATGCAAAGTCTTCAAAGCATCAAGTTCTTCCGAAGATCAATTGAGATCCTTAAATTCTTATTTTAGAAAACTCCATAATGATGATCTACAGTCTTCTTCTTCAAGCTCTTTTCATAAAAGGCGAGGATTACTTGAGCCAATTTTTCAACTTAAAGCAAAAAAGGAATTGAGGTTCCTGGAGGATTACCTTCGCAAAGTTGATGAAGGTAATATTTAGCAAGTCAATTTTAGATAATGTTTGCTCTTCTCCCTTCAATATAAGAATCTTCCAACAGAAAGAAGGAGGAAAAAGTGGGAGAGGAAAAAAAAATATAGAATAACAAGAAGATTGATTACTTTTACTGTCAGTATTTTAACCTGAGATGAGTTGAGGTTGCACACTTAGATCTCATAGAATTTCTGCAGTGAAAGGCTCTGTTTGCAGCTTGAACTATGTCTTATTGGGTCATCCGTCCATAGTTGTTGTACTATATGGCAAACGGTTTGTAGCATTTCTTATTGATCATTTCTTATGTGATTTCCTGACATGTGATACTGCTTTCATCCCTTGGTCTTTAAAACTTTTATCTTTCTTAATCTCATATCATTTGAGAAAGCATTATCAACATATTAACTGTTCGATCGAAAGTGTAATCATTGCATGTTTCGGGGTAGAATTCCCCCCCCCCCCCTCTTCATCACCTTTTAAATGGTGAATATCACAGGTATGTTCTCTTAGTCCCTTTTAAGACATGGTTGCTACTTTCTGGTAGAGATAGATTGACCTTAGATTTAGTCAAGGTATATTTCACTAATGTAATCACAAAAGAAATGTGCCTTGAGTTCAAATTTTTTTCTATGCTCTAGAAAGCTATTTGTTTAGTAATTGCATACTGAGAGAATCGATGATGCACTAGTGAAAGTTAAAAGGCATATGGAAGTGACTCCTACTCAAAATACCAGCATGGAACTTGAATGTTTTGCCACAATTAAAGAAGTGTTATGACGCTTTCTTCTGGAATGTTACTCAAAGTCTAGAATGGTCAACATCCTGGCCAGACTGTCAATAGTCGCCAGTTAAGTAATTATTTTCTCTTGTTTTTCTAATTCCTATACCGGATGAAAAAATATGAATTCTCTTTCCTTTCCTTATTCAGATGGGAAGTTGAAAAAGTATACTTCCTCTTCTTCTGAAGATGAAACTTTTGAAGCAGCCTTCATTTCTTCTGTGAAAGGAGAATATGAAACTGGAAATTTGGAGAAACTAAGAAGTTACATGCGGTTAAACAGTAAGGATGGCAGGGATGGTMAGAGCAGCTCAGACGAAGAAGCCTCTAACTATTATTTAACGTAAAGGATCATACTTCATGTTTATGTGTTTAGTGCTATATAAGTCATTGGCAGTTACATTTGAATGTGCTTCTTAAAAAAGTAAGTTCCTCACACATTTATGCTTTCATTTTCATGCAGAGGTATATTGGTTTCCACAAATCTTGCGGTATTTCTCTTTGACATAGCAAGTCCAATCAGAAACTCCGACTTAAATCTCTTCTCGATTCCCATGGTCTATGGAGCAAAAATAAACAATTTGATCCTTGTTGGAGAATGGTGGAGGCTTATCACTCCCATGTTTCTGGTACAAGATCAACGACTGGGTTCGTGCTTCATTGCAGTTACTATCTTAGCATGCTTCTAATGAACACTGAGAGCCTTTGTGTCAATACTACAGAAAATGATTTGGGAAATTTAAAGATTTAACAAATGCAATACACAGGAAGGAACTTAAATCACCCATTACTAGCGAATTATGTTGCTTTTGAAGACATGGAAGTATATATCTTATGGTTTTCAAGAATCCATTGTAGTTATAAGATTCATTCGTGTTCAAAAATTTATAGAAGCTCATGCTAACTGCTAGAGATTACAAACTACCGGGTGATATTTGAGAGCTAAGTTTTCAATTTGCAGCACTATGGGCTCTTCCACTTTGCCCTTAGTTGTTGGATGCTTCTTACCTTTGGGCCTCAAGTATCTCGGGCATGTGGTCCATTTACGCTTTTCTTGATATATGTCGTCGGAGGACTTTCTGGCAACCTGATCAGCTTTCTTCATACCCCAGAGCCAACTGTAGGAGGAACTGTAAGCAGGGATTTCTTAATAATTTGAATTTTGAATTTCTAGTCGTTGCTGCTTAATCTTATGCGCTTTGATCTTTGAAATTTCATTTAATTCGGCCCGTTCTTTAGTATCTGCGTGCATGTTATAATTCCTTCTTTGATGCTCAGGGTCCAGTTTTTGCTATAATTGGAGCATGGCTCATCTATCAAATCCAGAACAGAGCTCTGTATGGGAAGGATGCTTATGAAAGTTTGTTTCGCAAGGCAATTTTTGCTATCACTATAAGCTTTACTCTAAGCAACTTCGGTCCAGTTGATGACTGGTCAGTATTTTGGTATTGTTGGTCACTGAAAATAATAAAAATTGATTACATTACAACATCAAGATTCACAGTTATATTTCATATGCAAGATTTAAAGATCAACTTGTGGGTTTTGCAGGACCCATTTTGGAGCAGCTCTTACAGGTTTAGGATATGGATTTTTCACTTGTCCAACAATGCAACTAGATGATAAAGCTTCAAAAAGTGGTGGGGAAGAAGGAATCAGACTRGTTACACGTCCCGTCAGTCCTTGTAAATCACTTGTATGCTTTTCCATATTCATTCTGCTGTGGATCTCCCTAGTCTTTGCAATCGAGCCGCCACTTATCTACTTAGATGGACATAATTTTGAATAATTAGCATGTAAGTCGATTCTTCCGGCCGGAAAATCATGTAAACATGTCAACTCTCAGTAGGTCTCTCCCTTTGTGTCTGCACATTATTCTATTATTCCAATGGCCATTCCCCTGTTTCATCCGGCCTCCCTGGTCCCTTGCGCGGTTTGCTATAAATAGAAGAAAGACGCAGTTGAGACCTTAAAAGTCTCTCTGATCATTTTTTGCATCGCACAATGTATTTAAGAATGGARAAGAACTGATCAGAGCCTACGTCAGTTGGGCTGCTGGTCGGACGTTGTTCAAGATTTTCCTTTGAGAAGCCTCCACGTTAAAAGCATAGGAGTCTGCCTTCTGGGCTCCAAGTAACACCTGTCATGGGGTTAAGCCCTCCACAAGTAACCACGTAGTGAATTAGTTATGCAAAGGATTCTCTCTCTCCCTCTTTCTTTTTCTGGGTACAAAAGCAGAGTGTGGCAAAGAGCCATCGTGAGAAAAGCTTGAGCTTGAAGTATGGCGGTGGGAAGGGGTGGGAAAAGCCTAATGGGGCCTTTGTTAGCGGTCAACTTTGTTGTGTAYATGACACTGCTTGGACTTGCTGGATGGTCTCTGGACAAATACATCGACGGCGAACAGGATCATCCTCGTCAGTTCTCTCTTTATCTTGCTTCATTCCACCAATTTCTGTAGTAACTGACTCACTYCSTGGAATGTCTTAAAACTTTGAGTTACTCAAATCCTTGATAATTTGTTTCCTTTCTCTCTGTCTGGTTTCGTATAGATTTGGGTGGAAATACATCAACAACCTTTTTACTGATTTTTGCATTGATCGGAGGTGTAATTGGAGCATGCTCATTGTTTTCTGGACTGTTGCATCTTCGAGCTTGGCGCAGTGATACTCTGGCCAGTGCATCTTCTGCAGCATTCATCTCTTGGACGGTTACAGCTCTTGCTTTTGGGTATTACTCTGTCTTTTGTGATTCAAATTTTAGTGGTTTGCAAAGAAATAATGTAATGGATAAATTGGTGCAGTCTCGTATGCAAGCAGATCATTCTGGGAGGGCACAGWGGGAAACGATTGGTAAAAAGTGTCAACTGAAGACCTAAGTCTCACTACATTATTACAGGTGTTTGCGACATGTAATGGTTCTAACACGCTTCATCTTCTTGTAGCAAACATTGGAAGCTTTTATCACGATATCAACACTGAGCCAGTTGCTATTTCTCCTGTTACTGCACGCCGGCATGTATAGCAGCAGGTACGTACCTGCCTATGTAAACACTCCGACTCAATATGGTGGCATTGATAGGACTCGTCAACCCTTCAGGACTGGCACTTCAACTGATATCTAAAAGGGGGTAGCTTTAGGTCGGCTCTTGCACCTAGAACTGCAACCGGAGACCACCGTTTGTTCACTTCATTCTCTAGATCATTAGATACATTGTGGTAAGAACCCAAGTGGAAATTCTGAAGCAACATGCAAGCATGGTGGAAAAGCGCACAGAGAGAGAGAGAGAGAGAGAGAGATTTAAACTCGGTGACTTTCTTGTTTGCAACATGTAAACACAGCCCGTACTTATTTGTATTAGATAACCACTCCCCATAATGGTCATACGTATGTGTTTGTTACTCAAGACGCCGCGAATGTTAAGGTTGCCAAAACTTCAGTATCCAAATACTCGGTTCCCAACATACTTGATGGTATAACTGCTATGGAGGGGATCAGTTGCAACCCAGATTTCCCATTATATTTCTAGCATCGCATAAAATTCTTCTAATCGTACAGGAGCAAAGTAATACATGTCCGTTAAACTAAGGAGCCTACTGCTCTGATACACGAGGGTGCCACTCCACTATTGCCAGTGTATGACGACCACCACAAGCAACATACTTAGCACACCAACGGCCCTCAGCTTCCACACCGCTAAGATCTCTGGGTGGAGGAACGTTTATCGGAACTTCTGATGGATGACCTGTTGTTACCTTTCTCCCATACCCAAGACGGCCATGGTCTCCTCGTCCAAACTGTACAAGCGAGAAGTAGTCAGTATGAAAATATCTTTACATGGTTTACTTAAGACGTGGATCGGTTATCATTTCAAGAATGTAAATTATCCAAGAAAAGAACCAAAAACCAAAACATATTAGTTGCCTATTGATTCACGAATCAGAGTAAATGGGGGTAAAATATGGAAGAAGTATTGAGACAAACTACTTGGATGGCAGAGAAAGCTGAATCGCCGGTTGGAACCTCAAAGGTTGCATTAGTTAGTGTACAAAAGAACACCTAAATTGACTGTTTATWGTAAAATAACTCTGTTTCCTTGCAAACTGATGGATCTTTCTTGGCATAATACTAGTTCATCAGATGCTTCATGGTGTTAGTGATGGAGTCAATAGAACTATTGTCAAACTTATAAGCCACCACCATTCCCATTAAATAGGCTGTTCTGCCAAATCACCCCCAAGATGTAGCCAATGATTTTCAGACGTGTATTGTGATTGCCCTCAAATCATAGAAAGGTTTCATAGTACTCACAGAAAACATGCGCCCATCACGTGTTAGAGCTACAGAATGGGTGCCTCCACATGATACCTGCATCAAGAAGGTTCCCGTCTTCAGATTTTCTCAAGAGCTTGAATTATACAGGCAAAATTGATAATGAATGAAACAAACTTGATTGATTACTAACAAATTCAAAGAAAGAACAACCAAAGAAGAAAAAAGAAAGCAATTGAAGTTCAGGTTCAAGATAAGCCTGCCGAAAGGCAAGATGACCGTCATTATTTATCTCATTATTATCAAAAGTGAAGCCCTTTGAATGCATATTATTGAAGAACTCTTTATGCCACCTTTAACATAGAATCCGTTAGTAGATAACCTGAATTTCAGCTTCTGACAATACRATGTTTGAAATTTTTGCTCAAAAACCATGTTATGCAAAACCAATCCCATTCAAATAAAGCCTTAAGTATTTATTAGAGAATAGCATGGATTAACTCAGTAAAATTAAAGAATTTTCTGTCATAGATTCTTTCTTAATATACCTGATAAGAAACAGTCATAACCTTTTTCTTTTCTTCTGTTATTTTGACATCACTTTAGGGCCTTTAAAAGTCATATCATCTAGGTGCCCAGAATATCATATGCCAATAGTTTCACCWATAGTAATCATTTTCTTTGAATTAATTTTTAGCAAAAACTGATTCTTGAAATATGATATGCAAATAGTTTCACCTTCAGTAATCATTTCTTTTAATTATTTTTTAACAAAAACCAACTCTTGATATCAATTAGTAGTGATGTACATGAGCACCTGCACAATATCCTCTCCACCTAGAAGCTGAACCTTTTGGGGAACCATTTTACTGCTTTTGTCATCTCCGAAACCAAGTCTTCCGTGCTCCCCTCTTCCCCAGCCATATACCTGTGAAATGAAGAGACTTAACCGACAAAAAAAACTAAAATACCAGAAAAATTTTACAATTTTAGTTGCAATTGCAACTGGAATCTCAACCACTGACATATTTCAAGTCTCTTGGATATCTGCAAAAACATAAGACTTTCTTTTTGATAAATGGAAGATAAGGAGCTTCAGACCAATATTAAAGCGAAGACATGCAGCACTTGATGGGCTATGCATGAACTACTTTAGCTGATTGCATGTACCATTCAAACTATTGCATTTCGTTGCACTCAAAAACTATCTTAATACAAGCATTGACATGCTTATATGAACAGAACAGATCTGAAGGTAATGAAGTTAGTCGAAGCTAAAGATTTATTACATAGCTTGATAATTTACAGTACCRATAGAGCCGCCCTAAGCCAGCAACAATATGAAAGCCACTATCAATATCGCAAAACTTGGTTATAATCTATAGACAGGGCTAATCATCGTTCACGCACTATATGACACAAATGCCAAATTTGAGCCACAATGATACATAATTCGAGAAATACAACCAGCATGCCAAATTACATGAAAAAAGTAGGTACCTCTCCTTCATCTGTTAATGCAGTTGAGTGCCACCCCCCAGCAGCAATATCGATTTCGCTGCTAACGAGGAGCATGATTACGCTCGAGTGGCTTAAGGGCGCCCGGCCACGCCGCCCGCCCCCACGAGGCGAAAGGTATGCATGCAGGCTGAAAATCTTACTACCTCTATTTAATATGATTTTGACTTCACTCAGATATAAGTTTAGATTAGTTTATCAAATGAAGTCAAGAGCATTCTAGAAATACCTAACATTTCAATGAAAATGACAAGAAACAAAATTCTAAAACTTGAAAAATCCATGAAATTCCTCTTACATTGAGTTTGTGCAGAAATACCACACAGATTTACCTTTTTCTTCAGAACCATGTAAACTGGCATCAGAAATAGAATACATATAATTAACATTATAATTATTCTGAGATCCCAGTGAGTTGATTGCAATCATCATAATTTTTTTTTCTTTCTTTCACACTTTAAATCCATTCATTTTAAGATGTCGTGCTCTTCACTTCATCATCACTTTAGCCTAGTCTAGCCATTAAATGTTTCCGGACTCCTGCCCATTTTTATGAGGCCAAGGATCTCAAAAATTATTTAGCAAGAAAATGTAAATGTGATATTAACTATTGAATTCTTATACAAATAAAAGCAGGCTTCTCAAGATTTACGAAAACAGTCACCACAAGGAATTACAAACCAAAGTAAGGCCAGACAGCCCGTGAACAGGAATAGGTTGTGATCTTGGTTGAGTATCACCAGTTCCCAGTTGTCCATACTCGTTATTGCCCCATGCCATTAGTATTCCATCATCAAGGAGAGCCAAATTGTGAAAAGCTCCAACAGCGATCAGTCTGACACTTTCAAGACCTTGTACTCGAACAGGAGTTGAAATTTGCTTTCTGTGCAAGTTTAGAAGAGAAATCTCCAAACTATTAGAGTCCAATCTCGGAAGCTATAGGTTCAAATAAAATGACTTCATGAAAAACCAATCTCAAAGAGAGTATACATGTCCCCAGGAGGCCACGGTTGACCCCATGTCCATACATGTCCTTCTCGTGTTAGAACAACTGAATGTGTGCCTCCAGCAGCTACCTGTAAGGCAGCAAAATAAAGAATGTCAAATACCAAGAAAGAGAACGCAACACTATACAGGTTCATAAATGCATATTCAAGGACTTAAGAGGAATCAAAGAYCTCTTCCAACTACTCCAGCATAGATCCTTTTCCTACTTACTACAAAAGGCTTTAAATCCTTGGCTTAAGCAATGAAGATGAATATAATATCATGTAACCCTAACGGAATCTTCAAATATCTCAGCATTGAAATCAACCTTACAAGTAAAATCCGTAAGAAATGTTTCCCTATGGATGAGTTCTCCAGTAGACCAAGACTTTGGCTATACCTGCCGAACAGTAAGCTTTGGCACACATCGCTGTGGAATTACAATATCCCTCCTTACAGGCTTACCAGTGTCATCTTTCCGTTCAGGCTCTTCACCACACTGGCCATATTCATTTCCACCTACAGAGCCAAAAAACAAATTGGTGACAGATTATTGTATAAATTTAAAAACCGACTGACACATACCAGAAATAACAAAAAAATAGCAATATCGTTCAAAGACACTTGATTTTGAAAACCAAAAGAGGCCTAATTCCAACTTATACTATCAGTTCACTCTGCAATTTTTCAGTAGAAACTGTAGGAAAAGCTGGAAGAGACAAAATTGGCATACCCCAAGCATAGGCTCGGCCTTGATCATCAACAGCCAAACAATGCCACCCACCAATAGCTGCCTGAGATGAAATATATTTTAACAAGCAAAGAACCAACTATTAAAAACTTCGGAAAGCGAGGTCAAGTCCAATACTCCAAATTAAAAAATCATTACCTGGACAATCTTAACGTTAGCCAGAGCTTTAACTTGACTAGGAATGTTCTCTGTTTTGGTCTCAGGCGGATGGCCTAAAGTCCCTCTTTGGTTCCAACCCCAAGTAAATAACTAATTTCCATTAAACCCAGCAACAGAAAAAACAAAATATTGACAAAACAAAACTCACATCAGATTCTAACAAACAACAGTAAAACAAAGTGAAAAAAGGTACAATCTTTGACAACTGAGAGAAGCAGAGAGTCATTAATTCAACTGCTTTGCGTACTACCTTGCCGTCGCCGCAAATGGCAAGAGAGTTTCGACTACCAGCGACGACAGAGCAAACGTTGTACTCCTTCAGAGCTTTGATGATGCACACCCATTCTCTCTCCTCATTATTACCAATTCCTAACTGCCCATCTTCTCCCGAACCCCTGAAATTACATTACTTTAATCAGTATGACACTTATAACCTGCTATTTTTGCTGTATTTCTCTATATATATACAGTACATATGGAGGGAGAGGAAGTAGGAGAAGCGACCATGCGATAACAACTGTCTTGGATGCGGCCATAGAGGCGATGCCTACTGCACTGTKTGCTCCCAAGAAAAGAGCTGGATTCTAGACGATATGTAGCAATGRAGGAGTGAGCGTTCTACTAGGGGAACTTCTTTTGGTACTTAAAACGGTAGCTGGTGTATTATATAAAAGAGTAAAAGAAGTGCGAATCCAATTCGAAAATGCAAAATTGTCCAATTTGATGAGAGAATTCCATCTTTTTTTTTTCTTTTTCTTTTTCTTTTCAGAAGTTCGATGATTGGAAAACTCAACATTACTAATGAAGAACAAAACTTATGGGAAAATAATAGATAATCTGGCAAAGCTTTTCACTTGAAATACAATCCATAAATTTTATTCATATGAATACCAATGGAGAAATACAATGATAGATAAAAATATATTGATGTTCTTTATGTCTCAATTGAATTACTATATATTATTATAATTATTTATTCATTTAAATACTTTATATATTTATTATATGCTGTTATTTGAGTATATCCTCAAAACTTTATCTGGTAACTTAATTCAACACTCAAAACTCGTTAAATTAATTTCATTTGATAAATTAAATTTTGAATGGAATTTCTTAATATTCTAATCTGACATAGTAAGAAAATTTCWAGTTAAATTATCAAATTCAATATTYGAAATTAGAGATTTTAAGTTATATTACCAATTTAATATTTAAATTGAGAATAAAATATTTGACATTTAAAGATTCAATAACTTGCTCTACTTCAATTTAGATTTCAGAATTTGATCCCTCACCATCTTAAATTTAAGATGCCCACATCGTACCTTCCTCGAAGTAAACTTTAAATCCCACAAATGTCTGGTAATCTATCAAAAAAAGTTTGAATAAGAGTTAAAGTCAGTAAGATCAATCCAAATTAAGCTGGAATTAATCTTGTCGGATGTTCTTAAAGGAAAGGGGGAAAATAAAAATGAAAAACACTGCTCAACACAGCAGTTTGGTGATTACCATATTACACCTGCTGAGAGGTCACCCCCAGTAAAATATATGTTCCACCCATTATCATGGTGTTATTAGTCTTTTCAAGTTATAAAAAGGAAAAAGAGAAAGAAGAGATACAAGTAAAAGTATGGCAAGAAAACATCTTTTAAGTTCAAATGCTTATATATTACAGTAAAGTATGCATTATGGAGATTTATTAGGCGGTCGCTTCCCTTAACATCCAAAAACATAAGTTACATCATCGCCAAAAAACTAAATAGAAAGATTGTAAGGCAATTTTGCAACTGCCGAAGGCTATATTTTAGCGAATTACAGCTTTCCTGAAGCAAGAAACATCAATCATGTTGTATTTATAAATAAGACCTGGGCTTTTTCATCCCATCCCCAACCCCCGGCGCCTCCATTTATCTTTGATATTTACCAAGATTGAAGTGGACCAAGTACATTAAAAACAGCAAGGCGTTGAACAAAGATGTAAGAGAAAATGAATAGGAAGATAAATATTTCATTAGGGCAAGCCATTACTTCATCCCATTTTCAAATTAAAACAGAAATAGAATCCCGCATAAAAGCACTACACCCCCTAATGAGACATCAAGTACTAAAATCTTCTCTTTAGGTATTGAAACATAAATAAGCAGAACGCTAGAATCCTGATCACCAACCACTATCAAACCCATCAAATCTTTGCTATAACCCCCCATAAAAGAAAGTCCTGTACTAAAATCACAAACAAAGAGTACAAGGCTACACTACAGGCTCATTACTGCTGCCCTTCTCCTTTGTCAGTTTTTGGCGCTTCCTTGATCTCGTCTCCAGCTTCCTCCTAAAATCAGATCAGTTTACCCATCAGAAACCAACAATAGCAGCAAAAATGAAAAGCAAATCTCATGATGAAAAATGCATTTGGCTATGCTGAAATCTTGTCCGAACTCATTCAAGACCTTAAAAGAAAAGAAATGGCTTGTCTATAAAAAGTCAATCAGAGCATGCAAGTGCAAAGATGAATGGTTTCAGTGAAGGAAACCATTTTATACCCACTGAGTGTCAATGTGCTACACATTCTCACATGCCAACCCAGCCTGTCTATATTATTTTTCCACTAAATGTTACAGATATGGCATCGTTGACCAACTCACAGATATTAAGCAGAGTATTGTTCAAAAGTAGCAACGAGCAAACAGAAGAATTACATTTATGCATGAATTCTGTGTATGTGTGTAAGAAAGAAAGACAGAGGGAGGGGGGGAAGAGAGAGAGAGCATACTGAAATATCAGAAGTCCACAGAGTCAGATTGTCGCGTAAAAGTTGCATGATCAATGTACTGTCTTTGTATGATTCCTCTCCCAATGTATCAAGCTCAGAGATGGCCTCATCAAAAGCCTGTCACATGCCAGATCCACATTGAGTGCAAATTGGATACAAGAAATCAGAGGCATTCATAGAAGCACAAAGGACCAAATAGTTTATTAGAACCACCATGTGGCAGACCTAATTTATTTAGAACTTTGGAAGTTTTGTTCAAGCACATACAACATGAGACATTTTAAAGACCAAAGCCACAATTAGAATCCGCCCAACTAGTTCAAACAATTAAATGAGCAGAAGAAATGAAAACTGCCCTCCCAGTCAAGGGAGTAGAAACGACACTATGCACCTGCAATATTTGGTGCCAATTGGTAGTTATGGTTATGTTGCTCATTGACTCAGATAACTAAAAAGTGTCAAGTTATTAGACCCTTCATTAGTACATCCCACTGGCTGCGTTGGCTCCAGTTACAATGTTGCTTAAAAGAAACCTCACATATCATACCTTGCATGTGACTGAACAACACATTACTGTAGTAGATATAACAAATATATTCATTCAATTAATTATTTGCCAAGTCTTTCCAACTACTGACACCTTCAAGATCCATATATACATGAATTGTCTAATAAAGGATAAAAAGTCACAAAGTAGAAATATATTACTGGTCAAATATTTCCAAATTTGTTTATCAAGAACAAGATACAAGTCACCATAAAATTAGACCAACTTTACCTGCTTAGCAAGATTGCATGCACGGTCAGGTGAGTTAAGGATTTCATAATAGAAAACTGAGAAGTTCAGTGCAAGGCCAAGCCTGATTGGGTGGGTAGGGGCCAAATCAGCCAAAGCAATGTCCTGCATTAACAAGAAAGTTTTTATTACAAAAAAGTAGGTAAATTCCATCAACAAGTATATACAAAAAACATGACATTGCACGAAAAAGGTTAGAAGCTGAACATTGATCAGACACCTGAGCAGACTTATAAGCCAGCAAAGTGCTCTCAGCAGCTTCTTTCCTCTCCGCACCAGTCTTAAACTCCGCCAGGTACCTATGGTAATCTCCCTTCATCTTCAAGTAAAACACCTTGGACTCAGCAGCAGAGGCTGAGGGAATCAGATAGGACTCGAGAAGGCTCAAAATCCCATCACAGATCTTGCTGAGTTCAGCTTCAATCTTACCCCTATACTCCTTAATAATGTTCACATGATCTTCATTACCACGGCTCTCTTCCTTTTGCTCAATGGAAGAGATAATCCTCCACGAAGCCCTCCTAGCACCAATCACATTCTTGTAAGCCACAGAAAGAAGATTCCTTTCCTCCACTGTCAGCTCCTCAACATCAACAGTCTTTGCGACCTTCTCCATGAATTCAACCATTTCCTCATAGCGTTCAGCCTGTTCAGCCAGCTTGGCCATGTATACATTCTCCTCACGGGACTCGGGTGGAACCATTTTCGCTTATGTAAATTAAATACAGATTCTGCAAAAGTTTCAGGCAACACAGCCTTGGATTATTAAATTCCTAGTAGATGGTTTGTTAATTAGATGATGCAGAAACTTGCTACTAGATTTGCTAATGAGATGATAGGGGGGACAACAAGTTGGGTAAAATTAAATTCTGGAAGATCCGAATGCTGATGCTGTGAACGAATATATAGCAAATATGCAAACAAATCATTTAGCAATCGACACAATGATCCTAGAGTACATTTCACTATTAGTAATTACTCATTTTATGCCAGATTTCTTAAATTTATTTTCTATTTTCAAACAAAAGAACATTAGCTTTTAAAAGAAAGCAGATCGCAAAAGAGAAACGCATGAAAACAATGAAAACACAACCGAGTACCAATACGTCGAATAATCATCAAGCAAACATCAACATTAACAATAACAACAATCGAAATGAAAGATGAAACAGTCAAGGATTTCAGATCTACTCATGATTCAAAATCTAAGGAAATTATTAATAAAAGACAAACCAAGAAATTGCAGATCCAGCGCAAGCCCTAGGGGGAACAGGGAAGTACCTCTTCGCCGAATGCCGATGCAGCGTGATCAAATTAGGGAGGGAGTGAGATCGAGAAGGGGATGGATTTAAAGAAAGGTRAGGCTTAGACAGGCTCAACCAATGAGAGTAGGACAGGTAGGGAGGTASTGGCGGAGTATGCTATATGGAGCCTTTTTTAAACGGACACGAGTTGGTGACATGCTGGCAGTGACCAGTCAAAGCTACTTTTTCTATTGGGATTTTCTTGAGGTGTGGACCGTGTATGGATAGCGACCAGACTTCGTGGGCCGACGTTTTCTGAAGTAGGACTCTGATTGGGCTCGTGGAACTTTTCTGTGAAGTCTATTGGGCTGCGCCATTTAAAGTAGATGTTTTTGGTTTTGTGAAAAAATTGAGTTTACTTGATAAGTAAAATTAATATAATTACGTTCATAAAATTTAATTTTTATTTGAAAAAAATTAATTAAAACTTCCTTCTAACGTGATGTTAGCTTTACAAGGTTGAATAAGAATRCAAGATTTTGATGTAATTTAAGTATACGCATATTAAATAATTCAAGTTATTGAATTAGATAAAATAATTCATAACATAATATTTTTTAAAAAATAAATTATAACAAAGCGCTACGTCTTCTGCTGTACTGCAGAATGTAAATCGTAAACCCCTGGCAAATGAGGAAAACCCAGAGTTCAAAAGGACTGACCTAAATAGAAGAAAGGAAAGGGGGTCTTCTCAAGTTCCTCTCTACTCGCTGGGCAATCATGGGTTATATGCAAGAAGCCCGTGAAAATCACGTTAAGAAGAAGGTCGAAGAAGGTAGGAAATGAAAGTATATACTTTGATTGTTTTGTTTGTCTCTTCTGTGATATCATATGATGCTGGTCTTTGTATTAATGGCAATTCATCAGATATTTACTGAAGTTTTATCCTTTGACGGGTTGTTAAGTGAATTGCCTGTACTTAATTTACTTGATTTTACCTTTTTATGCAAATTTCATTTAAGAGGGGAAGTTGGCTGCTGCAATGTTCTTCCTTTGGTCCATTTTTGTAGTTGAACACTTTGCGTCTCAGTATTTCTGGGCGGGTTTTTATACTGAATCTCTTGGAGTTCTTGATATTAGTTTTTTSCTGATTTTGAGTTTATTAAATGGTCACTGGTGATATTACATGCAGCTTTAAGCATTCAGATATAGACTTGACTCTGCTTTGTCTGATCTTGGCTTATCTTCATGTTTAATCAACTCTTGCTTCAAAGCTACAAACTTTAGTTTTGTTCTATCAGTGGTTCTTTGCAATTCTGGTGCAGCATTTCTAAAATACCGTTTTCAGATTCAATGTTTTCCATTTTTATTTTTTTCTCTCCCCTGCTGAATAAGATGGGGCTATGTTAACAACATAATTTTGGGTTTAGTGCCTCATTTTGGAGTAATTATATCTTCTTTTGGCTATAGACTGTTGCTTGTAACTTGAAGGAGCTTGCCTTTTGCATTGATATAAGTGGACTAGTGCTTTTTATGATCACCTTTATACATGTAGGGTTGAATGCAGTTGGTTCTCTTGAATATGGTGGGATTGTGTGCTTAGTGTAAGCGAGCTCTGAGATCACATAAAATCYAATTAATAAGCTGCCTATGAGCCTCATGGCATAACTACGGGGGAACAAGGAAGCACCCCCCCAACCACCTCCCATCTTCTGCATATCTTGCTTATCACTCGCATATATATTAAAAAGGTGCAGTAGATGTGACACAATAAAACGGCAAGCAAATCCATGGAAAGTCATTCTCAACATCATAGCATAGGTAAAGATAATCTGTGGTTTTTACTCCTTTGTGCATCGAATGTACTTTTCTGGTTTTTTATGCAGTTTGTTAATCTCCAACCTATTCTTTCTATTTGATAGCTTGTCTGTTATTATTATGGGCTTCCATGGTAGGACCCATGACTCCATGAGCATTCCCTGTCAACTGGCAGGTTCATGTCTTTATAGTTTCCCTTATGTTCGTGATTGAAGACAAATATGAGATTAAATCAGAGATGGGTTCTCTTAGTTTCTTGCTACTTTACTCAAATGCTGCAGGCAAATTATGAAATTACAAGCTTCCATTGTCTGTATTTTCTGCTTTGGCTGTATTACTTTTCAAGTATGAGATGCCAGTGTTAATTTATCAGCAACTTTCAGCTTTACGCAGCAAAATGAAGCAGAAGGCACTGAAAGAATGTGAACAGTACACTGCAAAATATGCTGAATGTGCAGCAGGAAGAWCATTATCTGTTGTCTGGCAATGTCGTAAACAAGCTAAAGAATTGAATGAATGCCTTCATCAGTTGTAAGTTCAATCAAATTGATTTTCAGATATTTCAGTTTTGATCAGATGCTGATAGTGTCATGTAGGCTCAATTGTTGTTTGTCGATCGTTGATCCAAATATGGAGTAAGCATCCCACTACTATTTCAGGTTGATTGTGGATTGATTTTGTGGTTTTTTTTTTTTTTTTTTTTTTTTTTTTGAGGGGAAGGAAAGAACAGGGGAAGAAGAAAAGGGGCAGATCTTAGTGATTCATGCTAAGTGATTATGTTAGAGTGATTTGTCATTATAATTGTTAAGTTCTTTTACTTCAAAAGATCAAATCTTGAATGGTAAAGAAGCCACACCGTGACATTTTCTGAGTCTTATCCCTAATCATACATCTGAAAATATTCAACTCGTTTCAATGCATCTTTAGTGTAACACCAGAAGAACTTTATACCTATTTCTAGGTCCTACCAACTTGACCTGTGGGCTATAAGTGTGCTGGTTCTTTACCGACATTCTCTATGACTATATGGGCATGGTAAAGCCTTCTGTTTGAAGATAGGCAACCTAGCAAGGACTACAACTGATGTTGATTGTGCTCTGTAGCTAACATATTTTAAAAGGTTGATAGATCAAGTTAAACTGTAGCATAATTTGAAACTGGCAAAACTGAATTGCATGGTAACCATGTCAAGCTGAATGAATAGGATAGTGTCAAAGCTAATGTATTGAGTGATAACTACTGAAGATTCTCTGCAGGTATAGATAATGTTAAGAGATTCTCTTGCTGCAATTACAAATTACCACTTGATTTGTTCTTCCTTATTTTGCTCCTGTCTACACTTTCCAACTTCTGGATGATCAACTCAGCAAGGATTAAATAGTCTGTTATAAACAGTATGTATGCCTCACCTTCACTTCATTTTCAGAATTTTGTAAGTAGCAAACATATAAATATTCAGTTTCTAGGACATGAATAAGAAAGCAGCAAAAGGATGAGTTGATCTGTAAGCATCTGTTTCCTCTCCTTTTGTCTAAACTGCTGCCAAAAGTAACGCATTTCAATTTAGTTTTTATACATTTGGTAAAAGCCTCTTGAAATATTGGATTAGATCTCTGAATRTTGTTCTATTTTTCCTCTTGTAGCACTAATGACTCTGTGTTGGAAGAAATGAAGAAAGAATACATGCTTCAACAAGATGTGAAACGATCCCTAAGTGCTTGAATTTGCCTCCATTGAATCAGACGAACTTTTCCAGCTGCAGTAGCACAGTTGTGTTTCTTGCCAACTTTTCCTTTGCCTCACGGTTTCTTTTCTTCCGTGGCACCTAGCACTAATGACTCTCGTTTTCTYGATGGACCTTGGAGATTGTCAACTGTATCTGGTATTATGGGCATCTCAGAACTGAACATTTAAAAATTTCTACTGTACCTTCTACAGTTTGTGTCCCTTAATTCTTTCTTTGGCTAGAAGTAGGTGGCAGTTCTGAAAACTTTCTGATRAAAGTAAGTAGGTTGCCCGCTGCGGGCAAATTTCCTATTCCGCAGCCCATTGTACGCAATCCATGTCCTGCTGTCGCCATCTTCGAAAGTCTGTCTGTTTCCATGTTGTCTTAGGCTGGAGCGGAAATTCTATAGTGGCAACAAGAAGCACAAATACATTGCTTTGTCAATTTTTAGTTATGCTGAGATAAGCCTTTCCTCTACCAGCTTCTTGATCATTGCAGTTTCAACTTTGCTTCTCTACGCGTAGCTTGTCTCAAATTTTGGACAAAGGCGTACAGTTTGGTCCAAATACATTTTGCAGATGTATTAGAGAAGTTATTCTTTTTCCATTTTTCCTTGTCTTTTTTWAGGGGGGAAGAAAGGGTATATTCGAGCTAGATGGCATCGCAAAGGCAAATAGATAGAGGGCACCCAGGCTGAAAAAAGAGTAATCATGAACRTTCACACATCTCCACTACAATACAAAGAAGTCAGGAGCAATTCTTTTCCGACAAAATTCTGTGGGGCCACAGCAAAAGAACCCACTAAACAAACTTTMACAAATTCTCCATTTACACTAGCATTTTGGAGTATCATTTGGCAATTCGAACAGACAGGAACCCTAGGATATGAGCAAATCGAAAAACCAAAAATACTAGAAGATCAAATTAAGTTGGCTTCCTCATGTTCCGGCCAGCACGAATTACTTCATCCACAAGAAGCAACTGAGATGCTATCACAGGCCTGCATTAAAATTTCTCTAAGTGAGCTTCCATAAATCCAGGAACCAAATAAGAGAAAACAAGACAGCATGTAGCTAGTCAAATGTGAATCCAGAGTTGAGGAGCAGAGTAGGCGAACAATGCCTAATAAACTAAGCACAAAAGGTCCACATACCCCGAATTTATGATTTGTCGCTTCACAGAATAATTGTCAAAGATACCCTCCATGTGAGGATCAATTGGTTCTCCAGTATGCTGATTTAGTCCTACTATATTTCCCTTGTCATGCTCACCCTGCCAGAGAAGTTGACATTATAGCAAACAGAAAAAAGAACCCATCTGCTGAATCCTTTAAATCAAAAGACTAAGTTCATAACAAGCATTACCGTTAGAGCAATAATCACATCTTGGGTGTCTAGGCCTGAGTTTTCAGCTAGTGTCTTTGGCACCACAAGAAGAGCATCAGCAAAAGCTTCAACACCAAGTTGTGCTCGCTGTTTGAATGGTGAACAGCACAAATAAGAAATTGTTCAGGAGCAATCCACTAAAAGGAAAGGCCAAAAACAATTCTCTTTTACAGATTGAAATTATGTATCATGCRTATATATTTTTGCAACATACCCCTTTAACAGTTTTCTTCACTTCATTGACAAGGTATTGTCTAGCTGCAACTTCGAAAGCACCAGCTCCCTGGAAAGATTTACCATTCTTAGCTTAAAGAATATATAACCATGAACTGTACATTAAGGAAATGGTGGAAGAGTCATCTAAATGCTTGTCTCTTGCACATTTTGAACATTAACACCACATAGTAAACATTGTTTTTGAGAAAGGACGTTGGTTACTGAAAGTAATTTATAAATGCATTACATTCCAGGAAACAGATTGTGAATACTATAGTCACTTGTATCTTGTATGATGCAAAAACTTACAAGCACTACTGCTTCATCCACGATGGTATTTTTCACTGATCTTAGTCCATCACGAACTGCATCCTTGATCTGAGCAATAGTATGATCATTAGGCCCTGCATAGGAAAGGCACCAAAATTAGACTGTTATATTCAGTTCCACGTGGGGCAGTGAAGTAAACGAGCAAATGCTCCAGGACAGTGTGACCCCAACAATAAGCAAAGGCATCTCAAGGTACCTTTAATAAGGATGGTACAAGAGTGAGGGTTTTTCACATTCTCCACAAATGTGTATTTCTCTTCACCAAGAATATGCTCATAAACTAATCCAGCCCAACCAAGGCAATCAGGAGTTAGGTCATCAACAGAATTAACAGCCTCCCCACCACAAGCTAAAACCAAACGCTCCATATTTCTCCTTTTTGCTCTTCGAAGGGCAATTATCTATAAAGATCATGGAATTAGGGTACAGAAAATAGTTAGATGACTGCACTTGTTTGTAGCTTTTAAACCAAGATGAAGCAAACCCAATTCATAAATACCAGATAAAATTTTCCTCCAGCAACTTATAAGATAAATTAACATTATGAATCTTATTTTATTTTTTAAAACTTTTCAAATTAGAAATAAAAAGGCAAACATTCCCTACATTCCCACTTTGGAATGAAATATCCTTCTTTTTTTCTTTTCAATGGGCGGAATCTACATGCACAAGTTCCATTAAATAATTATTAGGAACCGATGAAAAATTTATAGTCATCTAAAAACTTACCCCAGCACGGGCAAGCATATCAAGTGATGGGGGATCAATACCCTTCTGATTGATGACAACAAAGTTGTTATCATTACCAGCACAGACCTGCAGACAACAGGAAATATAAGACAGACTGAATCTACGGCAACTTATCCTCAACACTATCAGCACAGGCTTAAAAGTCCCACAAAAGGTATTACCTTGTTTTTCAACTCAATAATTTTTTGCACTCTCTCATCAACAGATCGTCTTTCTGCTGCAACCATTGCTTCTCTCTGCTCTGCATTTGAGTAGAAAAATCCTGCATTTATTTCGCTGAAGGGGGGGGGGGGGGGGAGAACTCATCAAATGGAGTGAAATGCACCAAATGCCAATGGGTACATAATATTATCAGTGTTTACCTCTTTTCATATTCTAATGACACATTACAGGTCAAAATATAACAATTCTCAGCTCTTCTCTTCATGTCTGGATGTCTTGAACCGTGATCAAGGACAAGACCCTCAACCTACAAATTGGAGCAATCTAATATGATAAAATATTGAAAAACCAATGTCAAATGAAGATGCAGACTTTATTGTCCGGAATATCCTCTCCCCAAATGCAATTACCAACAAGCACAAAGATGCACACTACAGGAACAATGTGTTGGATTATCATATGTTTCCAATCATGCAGAGAAACCCATGCTAAACAATTGATTGAGATTAATTTGGATCGCTAAATGCTTAAGCATCAATAGTTTCCAGCAATGGAAGTGGGAACCATAAAACCATGATAAAACTCAAACCAAAAACAACGTGGAAAAGTTAAAGCATAAAGGATGCTGTTTGTACATACCAATCGAGTGTCTACATCAAACTTGTGGCGCATGTGCATTATCTCAACCATAAAAAGGTCAATAGGCTCTTCAGGCTTGCGAATGCAGATGACCTAAAAGATTAGGCCATGGACAGAAATGAATAAGGCAACTCCATCAATATAAAACTAAAAGCAGTTAGAGATGAAACAAATACATATGCATGCAGAACTCAACAAGTATATCAGACGTTGAGTTGCTATCGCTCTAGCATGTGGGCTAATGTTTGCATTGCAAATAAGAATTATAATCATCACATGCAAACAGGAATACGCACCGCATTTACAATAATGTCAGTTAATTGATCTGCCAAGGCCTCGTACAACTGCAGAAAGCAGAAAACTAAACCAGATCAATGAAAATACTATAGATAATTTAAATAATAAAAAAAATGACAGAAGAAAAGGCACCTTTGTTCTTAATGTGGTTCTGGCCACCATCTTCAATATCTCTTTGTCTGGCTCGTCCCCCATCACAACAGGGGTCTTAAATTTTTCAATAAACTGTAATGTTGCCCTTTTAGCAATTTCAAAGCCATCAACTAGAACACGTGGATGCACCCCTGTAGAGAATCAACTTTTTTCTTTTTAATATCTCTCAAAACTTATCCAAAAGTACAAAAAGTACAGTACCAAAGGAATAGGTAGAAGAGCTTTTGCAGGAAGACAAAGGAAGCTCAAGGGGAATAGGATTGTGCTACGAGAGAATAGATCAAAATGCCAAGTCCAAACAATTCAGCGACATAGTAAAGAACTATGTACTCAAGGATGGAATTACCRTATATGTCAGCAAGTTGGACCATACATCTAAATCGTTTTCACCACAAACAGATTATAGAAGCTTTAGACGTCAACATAACAATAGTTCTAGCATAGCTTGAAAATACCTCAGTACACTCAAACTGTTTGGTAGTTGGAGAAGTGCCGGTATTGTAACAAGTCAACAAAATAAAAGGTAAAGCAACCTCTAAGAGAGAGACATGTGAAGAAAATGAAGTTCAGGGCAAACCTTCATCAATGTACCGCTCAGATTGCTTCATGAGTTCCCCAATAAAAAGTACAGTAGAAGTGGTACCATCACCGCTTATGTCATCTTGAGCAACAGCAGTTCTTGCAATCATTATTGCAGTTGGATTTTGAATTTGCTACAAGGAAATATATATCTAATTAATCAACCATGAACCATAAATGCAGCAATGCAATAAAGGGTAGTAACAGAACCAAAGACAAGCATTCCACAAAAGAGGTCTGATTCTCTATGAATTTAACGATTGTCCGAGCTAAAACAGAAAGCATATACATATTGTTATTTCCAGCAATTAGGCATAATTTGTTTTAGAAAACCTAATAATAACCAGGCTTCTAACTTAAAGAAACAAATCCAAATACATCAACCCAAAGCCCAATCAGCAGACCACCAATAAAGAACGTATCTTGAACATCTAAAAAGGTAATGAAACGGAATAGTGACTGAAAAAGAAGAAAAATGGCAAAACTAACCATCTCTTTTAGTAGAGTGTTACCGTCCTTTGTGAGCTTAATGTCGCCAGCTCCACCAACAAGCCTGACAATCAAAGAATCTCGAATCTAGATGAAATCCATAAAGATTGTAAAGACAAATAATTTAAAAAGTAAAAAGAATAAGTACTGACATTTTAATGGTGCCTTTAGGTCCAAGRTTGGTCTTGAGAACATCTTGTAGACCCTTGGCGGCATTGATGTTCATGTGCAGGGCGGCAGATTTGTTGAGCACCTCCGCATTCGGATTCAGTACCCTCAGAGACATCTTCGCTTCTGCAATGCAAATATAAACTATCAGAAGATTTACAAGAGTGTAGTGTTCTTCGTACTTTCAACAGCTGATGTGTGAGCCTACTCGGGAAAAAAGAGATCGAGGATTTGAATAAGGCGATAGCGGTAGAGATCAGCTTTTCCGAAAAGTGAAAGCGTCCGAGGAGGTTAGACTGCACCGGACTGGTTTCTCGAGTGAGAGAAAGGAGGGAAATGGGGGGGGTTTTAGGGCTTTCTGGAAAGGGTTTTCTTCTCTTCCCGTTCCCCGTTTGAAATGAAAAACCACGTGAAACGATGTCGGAAGGTTACTAACAATATAAAAGAATAACAAAAAAATTTGGTTTTCTTTCACTTAAAAAATTTACAAATTATTTTCGGCCAATCCCTCACCCCTCCACCTTTTTTCCTCCCCGTCCTTCCACTTTTCTGTTTTTAACTTTTTTAAATATCAACCGAAATAAAGGTTTCTCGTGATATATACAGAAGTTTGAGAACTTTAAATATTAATAATTTGACAAATAATTTGAATTTTTAATATTAAAATTATTTATAAAAACACTATATTTAATGTCCTCATAACTGATTTAATCGCTAGTATTTTTACAATCCAATCACTTAAGATTCGTAATCATGCTTTAAAGGGAAATAAATTATTWAAATAATTATATTATATTATTAAATTGTCTTAATTTAATAAATAATAAGTTAGTTCAATTTTAACGCTTAAATTACATTATAAGATTAATTAATAAAAAATATTCTTAAATAAAATAATCATACTCGAAATAAAAATTGATTTGTTCYTTTTTATTATAGCAATATATGTGATTTAATTTTGGTCGGTTAATTTTAAAAATAAAATCAAAAGATAATCMATTGAAAAAAATATGATCTTAAATTGTATATTGGTTGAACACGAGGGAATAAATAGAATTTTATACTTAAGGAAAATTTTGATTTTAGGTTGAGTAGTTGGGCACATTACCAAAGGATAAAATTATGAAACTAATAAATAATGAGATAGTTAACTATCTTTCATGAGTTGATTCGTGCAAATAAAAATTTAAAATACATTGAACATAATTAAGTAACGAATAAATATATTATTTCGCCCTTAATTTTTTACAAATTGCTTATCCTCTTACCTTTAAAATGCTAACTACATATCATCATTCTTTAAGAAATCATCAACTTAGCCATTATTTCATAAATTTCCATTAAATCCTAATGGAAGTTATCATGTGCCTGCCATTTCCGGCAATCGACCATTGTTGCTACCATTCCCTCTCCCKCCATCCTTTCTTCCTCTCCTTCTCATTCTTCCTCTCTTGCTCKCTCCATCTCTTTCTCTGGCACCACTCTATCTCCCAACTGAAGATATTAKAATGTGTGTTACAAAATGACAGAGAAGGAGAGAGCGTCGATTGAGAGGAGAGACAAAGGATGGCTGCTCAAGAAGGAGATATGGAGAGAGCATCAAATTGACAGAAGCATGAGAGGTAAGGGGAAATCATAGGACTCGTGTAAAAAGTAAAGACACACAAATCTTTAAGGTAATCGAAAGGGAGAACGATTCATAATAAAAAAAATGGAGTTTAAGTAAATTGATTAAAATATCACTAAGATTGATCATACGTCATGTGTGTGATAAGTTTTTCTTCGTATGTGATAATTTATTGTTTAAATTTAATGTGAATTTCTGAGTAAAAAGTGAAATAATAATGATTTTTAAAAGTATTAAGACACACATTTAGTGTCTTAAAGATGGAAGGTAAGAATAAAACGTGGTAAAATTTAAGGGCAAACGAAGATGTTTAACCATAAATAATTCTCATTTGTTTTATAAGAAGTTATCTTCATCGTCGGAGGGGMAAAAAGAACAAAGTCGTCTCRCATTTAAAAGATAGCGTGCTACCTCAAAAGTCGTAGGCGTTTAGAGCGCGCCAAAGGCACCCYGACCCCAGACCTTATTCCTYCTTGAATCTCGACGCATGAAAGAACTGAGAAAAAGGCGAACAGAGTGGGGAATCTTGTTCTGCTCTCAGTGAAGTCTGGAACTAAGAACTGGAACTGCGATGGCGAAGCAATTCGTGAGAGAGAACGTTCCACTATCAAGATTTGGTGTATTAGTAGCCCAGCTTGAGTCTATAGTTGCATCAGCGGCTCACAAGCCTCCTGACCCTCTTCTCTGTTTCGATCTTTTATCTGATCTCATCTCTGCCATTGAAGAAGAGCCTAAGGTCAATCTTTGTTTCATATTTTTCGGATCTTCATTGTTTCTTTTTCTCACCCTCACTCTCATGGGTTCCATTTTTGTCCCAATTTGATTGCATTTTTGATGATATGTATTTGAGGAGCATGTAATTTCATCTTGATGTGAAACAGTAAAAGAGAAGTTTGAGTCTTTTCTGCATTAGATATTTCGACATATATTTTTAATAAGTCGTTTTGGTTTTGTTCGTGGGATGGAGGTTTTAAGAAAATTGTGACTCTTCGACATTTTTTTTTGGGATTCCGTGATTAATAGTAAAAGGTTTTGGTCTACTCTCTTGTATCTGTTATATATTTTCGTTTCGGAGATTATTTGGGTTGAATTTGTTATTGAAATTTGTTCACGAAACCTTTCGTGTCAGCTTTAAGCCTGAGGATGTTCAGGAAAGGGTAAGTTCTATAAGCGGAATCAATTTATTTTTCTGTTGGCAGGGGACAATCTTGAACTGATAGAATGTTCTTTTTCCAAAATTTCCTTCTTTTCTTCTGTTTGGGGAGGGGAAGAAGGTTGGAGATAAAGTGTCTAAAGAATTTCTGGATAATTTTCAGGACTCTATACTGCTATGGCAAAGAAAATGCGAGGATGCACTTTATTCTCTTCTTGTGCTTGGTGCCTGCAGACCAGTACGCCATTTGGCCTCTGTAGCAATGGCAAAAATTATATCAAAAGGGGATAACATATCAATATACTCGAGAGTAAGCAGCCTTCAGGGATTTCTATCTGATGGAAAGAAGGGTGAACCTCAAAGAATTGCTGGTTCGTCCATCAATATTTTAGCAACTGACTTTCTATATTTACCTTGTATTTCGTACTGTTCCAATTTATATTTTTTATTTTTCTATATACATTTGAAAAAAGTTACTTTTTACTGATAGAATTATCATATTTTTCCTTTGTAACTTATTGTAACTTAGAATATTCGTTTTAAAAATCAGCAAAACAAACAAGCTGTGATGGTCAAAATAAAATGTCCATGGCACTGATTAGTGCGTTTAGGATGACTTTGTGGGATAATGTTGCATGCAGATGTTGGCCTAGCTCACTTGTCAAGAAATTTCTCCTTGATCATGCTGCAGYGAGTCATTGTGAAATACCTTTGAAGTGTCTGATGAAGCTGTCATCACACCTGTTCATTACTTTCATTTGTTCTTGGGGCAATTGAGAAAAAGAAAAAATATAGAATGTCTTTGAAAGTCTTAAGTGTATAAATTATACTTCCTTGTAACTTAAGCTTTTAGATCAGGTTGTAGTTTAACAGTTAGAAGGGACCTCAAGAATGCTACTTGTTTAGTTTCATGTGGATCCAAATGGCAGAGGCATCACCTTCATGAAGAATAATAGGTTGGCCATGTGCGCCTGGGACTCGTAGCATTCATTCTGGTGAATATAAGGGTAGTTGGAAAGTCATTTTGATGCACATTTAAAGGCTAATTACTTGAAGAGTGTGTAACACATTGCTGTTGTCTCGCTTCTGCCCAAGTACCTAAATTAGTAGAAAATTCTAATCATCAGCAAAAAATTAATATGCACTATCTTGGAGCTRAGATTGAGCTTGAGACGAAGGTTAGTGATGAGTACAGACTAAGTGCAAAGTGTRAAAGGAGGCCCCAGGGGATGTTGGGTTGTGATATACTAAAAAGGAAAAAGGAAAAAGGAACAGTCTAGATAGGTAAAATAAAAAAATGTAACTATATAGTTAGCCTTGTTGTGGAAATGTTTTATTGGGTGAAAGTTAATGTTGCTATTTAGAAAATGGCTTCAGCTTAGCTGCAATTGGCTTTTGGAGTTTGAATACTGTGATCCAGTCGCTGTCCTATATAGAAGAGGATAAGCAGTGAAAATGGCTCCCAGCATATGCTTAAGAGAAATGATGTGATATCATAAGTGTGAAGGTATGGGGAAGTGGATATATMAGATGTGAACAACATCTATCAAGTTTCTTTATGATAGATGAATTCAAACGGTTCAGCATGAACTAGGGAAGCAATTGGTTATGAGAACCTTTTCACGTGGCTCGTCAGATATTTAGAATTATTGGAAACTTCAAGAGAATCCTAGCTGAGTGATGACTATAAATAGTTTAAAAAAATCTTATGGCATTCAATATTCAGGTGGAACCTAACAGCTGGAAATAAGGATTCTTTCCAAAGTTATATGAGATGAGATGGGATGACTTTGACAAAATATTGTTAAAAATTGACACGGAGGGGATATTTTCAGCTAAGTCTGATGCACTGCTTCATCATGGGAGAGATCTTATTGAAGGGATTTCTGCTAACCAACTTGTGGATTTGCACTCCAGTATTTTATCCTTCTTGGCCTTTAAAACCTGCACACAGTAGTGTTCCACATAGGTGGAGCCCCAGGAAGAGTAATATACTAATGACAAGGGCATACATGCTAATTGGTGCCTCATGGATTAGTCTTTGTGATGATCCTCCACGATATCATCTGCTTCAGTAACTCTGTGAACTCACTGGTCAGTGCATTTGGTTTGGTATTTATCATGCTTTGAACTCGAAGGATTTCTCATACTTATAAGGAAATTCCRGTACTTTTGGACGCCGGAAATATGCTTTTATAAAGACAAGGTAGGAAATCAATGGGAGAGCTTTTCCTGTGAGCAAAAGAATGTTCAGCAGCTGAAAACAAACTGGTCAGCGTACACACTTTTGATTCGTACAATTCAAAAAAGTGCATGCTGGCTACCCAATTGTGCATACTTTTTTATAAACTTTTCAACAAATTGGAACTTAGTTGCAGAACTCTTTTCGAAAGAATGGTTAGTAGACGTCCCCCCATGCTACGGTTCCCTGCGGTCCAAATCTGCTTCTGATCAATAGAACAAGGAGAGGAGTGAGCAAATCTATTTGTGGATCTATATGCTTCGATTGGAAATGGGAGTTCCAGAATAGGGGGGTGGTATACCACCATAATGAAACAAGTCTGACTTGCTTTTTTTCCCCCTGGGAGTACACCTGACATCCATACTTCATTGTTTTTGTTTTTCTTGTTCTATATATATATTTTTTTTTCAGGGAAGTTTTTAACATATGAAGTGATGAATCCTTTGCTGTGAGTGCAAACACCTCTCCCCTATCATTAATTAGGATAGAGTAACACTCTTGACTACCATCTTGGGAATCTCTGAATTTTTTGCCACTGCATTTGAGGTTTTTCCTGGCTACTATTGGAATCTTTTTTCCCCCCTTAGACATTTGGAGGTTGGAACGCATTGGGCTTAGCTGCATGTTATGTTGTGCATATAATCTGGTGAGGTGACAACCTTGGATGCCTTACTCCTATAACCATAGGGTTCTGAGAAACTTGGAAGGGTGCATATGTTTGGTAGATTTCAATGGCATGGAACCTCTTTCTGTTTTCTTCAAGGGGAATCGAGACTATGCATGAGCCATCAGTTAGTTTTCGTGATGCTTTTAGTGCTTGAAATAAATTACTGGTGCTACATTTTTCCCCTTGATGTGGTGCAATTTCACTTTTCTGCAATCTCTACATCTTTGTGGTTTACCTTTTAATTGTATATAAACGACCTCAAGATATGCAGTTCATGATCGTTTGACGATTTATAGGTGCTGCTCAATGCCTGGGAGAACTTTATCGCTATTTTGGCAGGCGAATAACTTCTGGCTTACTTGAAACAACTAGTATTGTGACAAAGCTACTTAAATTCAATGAGGTAAAAAACACCAGCTTACACTGTAGTCCATCTGGTTTCCTCTGTTCTAGTACTATATTTCTTTACCATGTGCTGCTTGTGTTGTTTCTGTTTATATGAAAATTCTTGTTTTTATCAACTYTCAATTTTGTTCTAGATGTGAAGGGCTTAACTTCTAATATATTTGTCAAACCTATCAACGGCGCTGCAAGTCATTTCATGAATTAGAAAACTAACTATTCTACCAATCCTTCCTCTTACACACTTTGGGCTTAACATACAGGCAGGAAAAAGGAAAAAAAGAAAAATAGGAAGCAAAAGAAAATAAAAGAAAGCGTGAAAAGAACTCTGAGATGGTCAAATTTTGAAATATTAATTTTCTCTCATCTGTAAATGGTGTAAACAAGATAATGTGAAGTAAAATTTCTGGACTTTGCTGTTGAAGATAGCCTCAGTGATTTGGTTCCTTTTGAAGTCAAACTGGGAGGAGTTGTTCTGTTATGCAGTGCTGTTAATATCTTTGATGACATTCTAAAGACACWATGATACAAATTCATATTAGAATCTTCTACAGTTTTGTATTCAACTGTTTCTGAAAATGTAAATGATCATTGAACATATTTATTTTTATTTATGAGGTTTAAGGAATTTAGGTTCTTATGAGTGGGTATACTTTGTGCATAAGTATTTGTTTGTTGAGTGTAATATATTATGTTTGGCACTAACAAGAGTAAGAGAAGCTTTTGTACAATGCACTTCAGCTTTCTGAAGTACAATGAGAGATTATATCAGTCACCTTGTTCTTCGAAATAGTGACTTAACAGTAAAAGGTCTTAGATATATGAACTGAAGCAGTACAATGATTTTATTTGCTGGAGTGGCCTTCTAGGATTTCTACAATGTATTGGAGAATTTCTATGCATTATTTTCTGCTTGAAAACAATGTGATGACTAATTGATTTGTTCACTGATAATATGTCAAATCGTCATGTTTCTTCGTAAAAAGCCTAGTAGTTGACCTTTCAGTTTCTTTTTCTTCTAATTTTTTAAATTTTATCAGCGAAAACAATTACAGGAAAGACGATGAGGAATCCTTAATGGAGCTTCCTTCCAATCCATTTGTTCTAAGAAGTACAATAGAACCAAGTTAGCATTCAGAGTTTCAGCCCCATACTTCCTTTTGGGACTCAGAGAGTGATATAGTGGGGTTAGCAATAGATGGTTACTGGAGGATTCTTTTTAGAATAAATCTAACTGTTGAACATTCTTGTCAGTGAATTCCATGTATCTTATTATCTGTTGGTTCAGGATTTTGTGAGGCAAGAAGCTTTGCACATGCTTCAAAATGCCTTAGAAGGCTCTGGTGGGAATGCCCCTGCTTCAGCATATGTAGAGGCATTCCGAGTTATAATGCGAATCGCTGTTGGGGATAAATCATTTATTGTTAGAAAAGCTGCTGCAAGATGCCTGAAGGCATTTGCAAATATTGGAGGCCCAGGGATAGGAGTTGGAGAACTCGAGAACTCTTTGTCTTATTGTGTGAAGGTTGGTACATCTCTGTGCTTTATTTTTTTCTGGTTCCTCTCAGCTTTTTCGTTTTTCTTTGTAGTTGCTATAATAATCTCCAACTTATAGGCTCTGGAGGACCCTGTATCATCTGTTAGGGATGCATTTGCTGAAGCTTTAGGCACATTGCTTGCTCTGGGAATGAATACTGATGCACAGGTATTTATCTTCTGTTGTATGATTTTGATATTTTATCTTACTCTGGGTTCAAGATTTTAATACTCTATTTAGTTGCAATCAAGAGGAAAAGGGAATCTTACTTCAAAGAAGCTTGAGGGAGGTCTASAGAGGCACTTGTCTTTGCCATTTGTCAAAGGTATATCTGCTGTCTTCTTGAATCTTGACACTTTTGATTGAGGCAGTTATTTTGATTGGTTGTTCCAGGCTTACTATCATTCGCATATTATTATTTTCAAATCTTAATTAACTCTCGTCAATAGTATTTTGAAACAGCTTTGTTTCTGGATAAACAAAGAACATTACATATATCATCCAGTTCAGGATTTTAGATGCTTTTGTGTCCCAGAGGGATGTAGGGAGAGATCATATGTTGGAAGCCAACACATCTGCTTTCCTAGACAGAGAGCAATGGTTGTATGAATATGGTACTCATCTTTGGTAATCTAGATGGGAGGAATCTTTTAACTGATACCAAGTGGCTTAGCCACCTATCCTTATGAATAGGCATGTGGACCTAGACATTTTGCAGATAAAAGGATCACCTATGGGCTTGAGGGCAGGAATGTGCTTTAAACATGCCTTGTCTGGCATGGTGTACTTGCAAATAGTGATGCAACTTTTGCACTCCTCTTTAAAGGTTTGCTTTCTAGGAAAATAATGAGTCTTCGAATGCAAGTGATAAGGCCTAGTATCTTCAAGGATTTTATGAGCTAGAGTCTTTGTGTGTTGATCATTGTTCTTCTGAGCAAACAAATTTGTTTCTTTCTCATCATGTCAATATCATTCACTTACATGTCTAATGCTTGATTTGAACTTTCTTTAGATCCTATTCCTCTCAAGCTTGTGTCTGAACCGGCTAGCTCATAGTGGTTGACATTAAGCGAAGTTTGTAGCTATTCACTTTAATAGAAAAGTGACCTATATGTGGTGGCATACACCTATTTGTGCTTTGTGGCATTTGTCTTTTGCACTTTCAGTCGAAAATCCTTCAATATGATTGTGGATGCTTTAGCAAGTGCTGCATATGATGTTTCAGTTTAGYTTTTTTCATCTTATTCCTCTACTTTTCATTGATGAATTTTCTTTTATCTAAAAAGTTGATATCCTTAAGAATTTGCTCAAAAGTTTATTTGTAYGATGCCTTATGTGAAGKCATTTTCTTTCCAAGAAATTGATATGACTTGATAATGTTTTCGTTATGATTCACACAATTCTTTAATCTATTTATTTTGTGATGTTCTCTAATTAATTCATTGAAATTTGCAGCTACCGGACCTCGTATGAAAGACCTGCGTGTTGGCCTGACCTTATCRTGGGTTTCCTTTTTACAGGTAACTCATGRATCCATATGGCTTATCCATTGCCTTCCCTCCCCCTAAAAGAAAAAAGAAACCTTGTCTATTGTCAACCTTTTGCATTTATCTGCATGCTCACATGTGTGAGAAACTTCTGTACTAAACTTTTAGATTTGTCRTCCAGATTAGAGCCTCTTGGATGGGAGTGAACTTGTTTAATGCTCACATGCCTGAGAAACTCAAAGTACTATCAAATTTGTGGATTTGGAAAAAATGGGCTTCTCATAAACCTTGTTCCTTTCGCAATCTTACTTGCATTCTGAAATCTTTGTTATCCCAGAAGAGGAGAAATATGGTGATTGAAATTAGTTTTAGGAAATGCACTTATCCCTATAGTATGCTTCACTAGTTAGTGCCCCTTTTGGTTTGACTTATTTGCGTGTTAATATTGGTAAGAGTACCAAAGTTTTTTCTAGTTAAATTCTGCAGGAAGACTTTCATCCTCAGTAGTTTGCTTATCTGTCTTATTTCCTACTCATGGAACTGATTGGGTTTTTATTACTTTTCTTCAATTATTTCATACGAACAGGGGAGTGCCCAGAGTGAGACATCTTGCATCATATTATGCATATTATTTTGTTTTTCCTCGTTTGTAGTACTTATATATTTATTATTTCTATTATTGCTATATTTATGATTATTTCTTTTTTGTTTTGCTTTGGGGGTTGGGGGGGGGTTTGGTATGCGATATTTGCGCATAGAAGCTTGCTCTTTGAGGTGGGTGCTAATTCCTTTTATCATAGTAAAGCACACAGATCATCAAGTGGATGATTAAATAATGATCATTCACATGCCTGCCACATCCATAAATATGATTATTACATATAAAAAATTAGACCAAGACCTGTGAATTTGCATCTAATACTGAAGCATTTCAAATTTTTGTTGATGCACTATTCACAATTAGATCAAGCGACGGAACATAGTTTGTTTTTCTAATGAACAATAAATTTATATATGAATTTATTTTTTTAATTACGGTTTCTGTTAAAAGCATTTCTATAGTTGAAATATGATATTGCTCAATGATGTCTAGCTTTTGGATGATTGAAGATCTAAGAAATAAAAAACCATGACGGTAGCCGCATGATCCATGTTATTAGAAAATTCCTACGTAAAGCAAATTATTGCTATGTTATATGGGATAACTTTTTGCACAGATTTTTTTTGGCATGTTCATGACAAAGCCATATTGCTTTTATATGGAGATTTATATTCGAATATGTTCATGAAAGGTGGACAAAATATAATTGAACTATCTTTATGTTCCTCAGTCTCCTGATAAGGACATTTTCCTGTAGTAGATCAACTAAAGCTTTTTATCTTATTCACTAGATGATCATGTCAAACTGATATTCCACTTGGCCTACATTACATCTCTGCTGTCCTCTGTGCAAGAAGGGCACCTTTCCTAAACTGAGCTGATGTTGGGTCAAACATATACCTGCATTTCTTGTGCTTCTGAGTTTGTACAATGTAGTGGCTGGTTAAGTTGATGCCCTTTTGAGCATGAAGGRATTCTAATGTTGTATTSAGACTTTGATGCTGCAAAATGTCTTGCTATTCATCTTCCTGCAGGTCCTGCATAAGACAGGGAAACTATGTCTCATAATTTCCTTGCTCTTGTTGCTATGCAGCATGCTCTCGGCTATTCATTAATGCTACTGCTAGGCAGGCAATGGTCMTAAGCCTCAGAAATCTAGGGGAAAAAAATACTGAAAATTTGACAACCAAACATTATTGTTTTACACGTTTTGTATGTTGCAAAAACCTGTCAGTTAGATTTAGAACTGTTTTGATCTGCAAGTTGGATTTTGTTTTGCAGGCCATTCGTTTGAAGTATCTTCACCCTGAAAGCGAGCTTCAGAACTTTGCGTTGCAGGTTGTGGACATGCTTCACACAGATAATACTGTTGATGCTCAAATGCTGGTATGTTTTACCACTACCATGGGTTCTTTGGTGGTATACCGTGCTTTGATTGATGTGTCCTTTTAACTCCATTCTCTCGTTGAATAATACAAGTATATCCAGCTTTACGCAAATCTTCTTGCTGTCATGCATGTCGTATTGTTCTTGTCCCTTGTCAGTCACATAGGCACATTTTGGATCTGAGTGTCACTAATGTGGCAATATCCCTTTTCTATGTACCCTCACATCTGTGATAATGTGTAGAACATTAATAAAGAAAATATAATGTGTAATTATACTTCTTATGGTTATGGAAGGACAAACTCATTACATGATCACRTGGGGCTTGTGCTCCTGTTCGTTTTCCTGTTGCGAGGTCAATGTGGAGAGCCTATTTCCAAATCTTGAATCTACAATTACCAATTATGATTGGGTGATCTTACTGCCCTACTTGACTAGAAGGGAAAACCTGTGTACATGCCACTTCTAAGATAATCTTTATTCAACTGTCTTGGCAGTATGAAAAATCTTCCGAGATCAAAGATTCTGTTGCATGAGATCTAGTTATCACTATGGACTTTTTGCCTATAGCTCTATGGCTCTGGGCTGTATCAGATGATACGAAGCAGTAATTAACTCAATTACATGTATGATTTGTACTACTTATTCCAGGCATGTTTGAGCAAACGTACTACTTCATTGTCTGCTGAGTCAATTTCTACCCTATCTTTTGTCTGTACTATTCATTTGAAACTTCCTYAAGAGTTCCTGATTATCTATCAAATAATGCAGATAAAGATTGAKTTTTATATTTATGGTCTTAGTAGTGATTCTTATGTCACTCAATACCAATTCGTCATGCCCTTCTTATGTGATCTCATTACTTTTGATTGGGCTTAAGCTACTTTCCAAATGTTTCGGTGATTTTAGCCTTACACAAGAATTCTTCAAGTGGCTGAAAATGTTTGCTATTAGGACAACTAGCATCTAGCAAATGATATCCACCTTCATGTCCAATTACAAAAGTTTTCATGTGGAACTGGATTAAACCATAATGAGTATTTTTTTTCCGTCTTTATGTTCTCATATCTTCATGGGATTATTTTTCTAAGCCTTCTTTTGGCCGTTTGCAGGCATGTGTTCTGTATATTCTTCGTGTTGGGGTCACTGACCAAATGAGTGAACCGACTCAGAGGGACTTTTTGGTTTTCTTAGGCAAGCAGGTTTTTCTAGGATGCTTCTTATTCTACTACCCTTGGAATTTATACAGTTCTATTCCCGGTTTGCTGATGTGGTAATGCATTTTGACTTGGCAATAATTTTCCCTGCAGCTTCAGTCTTCTGATGCCACTCCTTCCATGAGGATTGTTGCTTTACGTACTGTGTCATATGCATTAAAGACATTGGGAGAGGTGAAGATCAATCCTTTTCTACTTTTGTATTGGATTAGTATTTGAAACTGATTTATTTATTTGGAAAATTTTGTCTGTTGCATCTTTTCACTGGTTAGCTCCGATGTAAATCTGCAAGTTTGACAAGCTTTAGGATAATCTATTCAGCATCACAAGCCATGTGAAATCACTGTTCAGAAAAAATATGCAAAATGAATTTTGGGGGTTTGAGTGAGCAGACTTGACAAAATGTTTTGATGGTGTTGTTCAAAATCTTTTGGTTGATATAAAAAGATAGAAATGAAATGAAATTTGGAGCTGAAATTATGCTCAGCCTGTGGATATCTCTCTTTACTGCTATTTTTGAGTTTGATACTTTTGAAGATATTAAGCATCGCGTWGATTTAATTAAAAACCATATTCATTCATTGTGTTTCTAGAACAGGTTGGTTTCTGCATTTAATCTTGTGTTGATGATCAAGAGGAAAATATGCTTCTGGAGTGAAATATATTGACACTTGATTGTGTATCTTGGTGAAATTTATTGTATATCACAAATGAATTTCTTGTTCTAGTATAAGTGTGATGCTTGGCATGCTCATATGCAGGTTCCTCAAGAATTGAAGGAGGTTCTTGATAACACAGTTGTTGCTGCCCTTTCACATTCCTCACCGCTGGTAAGCTTCCACATTGTTGATTTACTTGGAATAGATATCTTATTGTTTTGTTATGTTGTTGATACATGTTGCCTTGACMAGTACAAAAAAGGCATCGGACTAAGCTGTTCTTTGTGAACTTTGTGTAATTAGAAGTATCTTAAATACTGAAAAGGATTATGAATGTTTAGTGAAAGTAGTTAGATACTGGGATATGTCAAGTTGTGTCTATTTTTCAACTTTTAGTTTGTGGATCTGATCCAGCTCCTTGATGTATTTATGTACTTTGGAATGTTGGGCCACCAGTTTGACATAGARAATGGATTATGATTTCATTCCCATTCTATGTACTCCCAAAATGAAGTATCTTTCTGGGATTTTCCAAAATAGCGTTCGCTTTCATCCGCTTTTGTAAAATGACTCCACTTTCCAGTATAGCTTTCCACCCCCATCATCCTCGCTTGACCAAACAGAAACAAAAAGGAAACCTTATGAAACTCTTAGTATAATGGGGCCCCACAATAACTCGTCAGTGCTCTTAAGGCTGCAATGTATCTTGTATAATTAGCTTTCGTGGTACACTTTTATCTCTTCTTTTTGTTAAATTAAAACTCTGTTAATACTTTCTAGGTACGAATTGAGGCTGCCTTAACTCTGCGTGCACTGGCTGAGGTTGATCCTTCCTGTGTTGGTGGTTTGATTTCTTATGCAGTGACAATGCTCAGTGCAGCAAGGGAAAATGTTTCTTTTGAGAAGGTAAGATCTAGCAAATATTTCAGTTCACTTTATGCAAGGCATTTCTGAGCTCGTTGAACTAGATGTTATAATTTTTATAGACAATAGTCTTACTAGTTACTGCTTTTCAATGTTTCTCTCTTCTTTCCCCAAATTCTGCCCTGCCCTTTATTTTTCTTACTTAGATCTTGTGTTTTTTTCTTTTCACCTAAGTATATTCTCTTTTCTGGTGTTCCTTTTTTCTGTTTAAGGTTTGTAATTGAAGTTATTTTATCTTAAAAATTGTAGTCACAGTGACACGAGAAACGTGATATTTTTTCTTGACCATGCTTGTTTTTCTTTCTCATCATACTGCCGAATTATTAGATGGAGTAACCCTTAGTTCTTATRTTTTATTTTGAAGCCAGGATTTATATAGTCAGTAAGGTTTCATGGATGTGATATCTGCTTTTAGCTTCTTCATCACTGTTTCTTTTAGCCTTGCATGTCCACTTTTCTTCCCACTCAAAGTAACTAATTGTWCTAGGGTTAATCTAAATTTACTTGAGGTTCTGAGGGATTTGTTCTTATTGATGAGAAGTGGCTTTGACCTAATATGGTTCTAGAGATCATGCTAACAAATGTTTTGTCTGTTTGGCAAGAAGATATRACGGAGATCCTTCTGGAATGTGCTTGGTTTGCAATTATTTTGTTGGTATTAAAAGGATTAATAGAATTTCTAATAATTAATATATGCTTAGTGAATTACTTTGGATAGAGGTTTTTTCTTTCTTCACTTTGACCTAAAGCATCTAGGTTTCTGGAGACTTTTACATTGATAGGTGCTTTGATGTAATTTTTTTATTATTATTTTACTTTTTTGCAGTTTTCATTATCAAAAATTTATTCATTTGTCTAAAAAAGGAAATCTAAGAGTACTTGAAAAAAAACTTTACAAAGGCAAACATATGCTTAAATTCTTGTTCCACTTTATTTTCTAAAATGCTTGTTGAACTATTATATCAGCAATTCCCTGTGCCAAATAACTGTATCCTTCGTTGGGATTTTCCTGCTTTGATCAATGAAATGCATCTTGCTGTATTTGTTGGCAAGCCAGGTGACCATTTTATGTTATATGTAGGGAAATAATCTCCAACGCGAGCTTGAGTCTCTACATGGGGAAGCTGCTGTTTTGGCAGCTCTAGTGTCTATCTCACCGAAGTTGCCCCTCGGTTATCCAGCAGGGTAATAGTCTTGATTTTTTTTAAGTATAAAAGTTTATTTGCTGTGCAGTTCTATAACAGGTTTTGTTTGTACTTCTATTGTGACTCATGGACACTTTTCTTTTCCACTGTTGGACATTCTAAGATGTTATAAATAGGGTTATATATTATTAAATGTTTCGTTATATTGTACAAGAATGTATTCTTGGAGCCCAAGAGTCTCCTTGTTATATATATAGATAATTAGTGTATGAGATCATACCACAAACTTCCATAGAATCTCTCTCCCTGTGTCTGTTCAACATGTTACTGGAGCTAGGTCTTTTTGTGTCCCTTCTGATCCTTTTCTATGAACCACATTTCATATGAGGCGGGTTTCAACAATCCTCTTTTGTCAGATGGGGATCTTGTTTGCTTCATATACCAATTGGACCTTACCACCTCTTGCCATATGGCTTTAAGTTGGATGTTTGACACCCATAAGTCTAGGTTATTAATTTTCTCCTCTGCTTTGATTGTATGGATTGTGTTCTATCCAATATAGTTCTGATTCTCAGAGACTTCAATTTATCACGTTTTAGCATGCGTTGGTTTACAATTTAGAGCAGTAGAAGTACATTTGGCTGGTAACCGAAATAAATATGTAGAGCTTCATTACTCTTGAAATGGATACAATGGAATACCAGGACTATGTGGTTTTTTGGATTCATGTACGTGTATGCAAGATATGGAAAGGAGACTAGTTTAAAGTTCTTAGAACCCAAAATCCCCCGATGAATGAGCAGCCAGTTGAATATTTGCAGCTCTATGCATGCTGCAAAAGGAACAAAGTGTTTAGCAGCAAAAAGTGCATTTGGCATGTGCTTGCTGCTAAAAGAACTAAGCGTTCGACAGAAAGAAACTGATTTATATAAATGACCTCTCAATTCATTCACACCATCTCCTATTTTCAGTGGTCCTAACTAGGAAATAGGATGTCMAATTCTTCTGCATTCACCTTATTACACCTTTCTTGTTTGAGCAGAGGCAAAAAATTTTGGCCACTACCTTGGTAAACACACAGAACAAACTTACTACAAGATAACCTTAGCAGTCTTTGCTATGTAAACTGAAGTGATTAACTTTACTCTGGTCTGGCACATAAAGGCAACTGAAGTTGGCCTTAGTTCCCTGAAATAGKGAGGTTTATTGTCATTTGTTACAGATACAGATCAGTGGTTCAGTTCTGAGGATGATGTAATTAGTTAAATAAAAAGTTTCCTTTACCTTCCTGTCGCACATTATTTCCTCTGTATAAGGCATCTTCTCCTCATAAACAACAAGCAAAGCCTGTAGGATCCAATTCCCACACAGAAAGATCTCCTCCACAATCATCGGCAAATAATATTTGATTGGCACAGACTGGAAAAATACTCAGTTACTCTTGCAACCTTGAATATAAAAGTAGCGGATACACATTGAGGTTCCTTAGTTTTTATTTTGAAATGATGTTAAATGTTTCAAATTTCTTATTCATTTTGAACTACAATAAGCTTAGGCTATTTGTCGAGTGTGTTTGTTGATTCTTCCAGTCTTTCTCTTACCTTTTTCTTATTCTCCTCTTTTCCTCGGGATGGTTGGTTCAGGTGTATTTGATTTTTCTGGTGCAGGTTGCCAAGGTCAGTGCTTGAAGTTTCGAAGAAAATGCTGATGGAACCAAGTAGGAACCCCATAGCAGCTGCTGTGGAAAAGGAAGCAGGTTGGACACTTGTTTCAGCACTTTTGGCTTCAATGCCAAAGGAGGTAAATAATATCTCTCGGTGATTGGAATTTTTAAATTCATATACTTAAGTGGTGATTTGATGGATGTAGGAGCTTGAAGATCAGGTTTTTGACATCCTTTCTTTATGGGCCTCTGTGTTTGATGGGAATTCAAATATCAATGAAACGCAAGATCCAACTTCTTTAATATGGTTAGTGATTCTATCAGTTTTCTTCCTTTCGTGTTCATCTTTGCAACTCCATTTAAGTCAAAAGAGCAACTCCAAATTATTTTCTTAATATTTGGATTGCTGAGTTGCTCTATTCCATAATGCAAGGTCAGGCAAACTTGATTGAACTAACTCAAGCTTTTGTCCTACTTTCTACAGAATCAGCTTTCCAAGTCCTTTTTTTCCCCTCCTTTTCTTCTTTCCATTCTGCTTTTTCTAGGGCTTGTTCTCTGTTAAGCCAAGAGTAGTTGGACCTCTCTTAATCGCGTCTTGCCATGTTCATTTTTTTCTTTTTCTTTTTGGTCTTCCTTTACTTCTAGTTTAATATTGACATTTATCATATCATTTTTCAATTCATGAATCTAGTTGTGTTTCAACATTAGCCAATTTTCTCTTGCATAGGCACTATCTTTTCGATCTCAGACATCTTATGATTTATTAGTGTATACCTAGGTCTTTACTGCACATCCCATGGATAGAATACCTGCAGCTATTACGCGGATTGTGCTAAACATCAAAGCCTTGATACTRGTAACGGGCTTCCAATTCATGGGAGTATATTAGCTGTAATTTGCTTGTCCTTCTGTCTAACATTGTGTCTTACCAGTTATCTAGTAAGTTTTGCTGGAGAAGGATAATTTAGCTTTGCCCACGATCTAGCCATTCTATTTCACTTCTTATGTGTATCCCTTCTGTTTCATCAACAAAAATTCTTGATTTCAGTAAACACATCAACTTATGCGACTTTTTCCTTCTATTGATGTTTCCACTTGTATAGTACTGTTGCCTGTAGTAGAGAGTATAACCGGATGAACAATGATTTTGTAAACCATTTTGTAGTTCCTATCTTTTGGTATCTTTGATGTTTGTAAGTCTTTTTTCTGATCAAAATCTTGACTTGCAACTCGTCTTTTCTACTTTGTAGTGTTTGGTCTGCAGCAATTGATGCACTTATGACATTCATTAAATGCTTCATTTGTTCTGATGATGTGAACAATGGGATTTTGCTTCAGCCTGTGCTACTATACCTCAGTCGGTATGTTTAGTTACTGACATATTTTTTCCCCCTCACTTTCTGGTCTATTATTTTATAGTTGCCAGCATTCTGTTTTGATTTCATCAATAGAAGCTTGTTTCGCTAATAGCGGTGATCACTTATGCATGGATTGTGATAGGGCCTTGTCCTATATATCACTCTTGACTGCCAAGGAACAATTAAATGCAAAAGCAGCAAGAGATATCTTCATTATCAGGACACTGGTAGCTTATCAGTCAATCTTGGATCCAACTGCATATAAAAGCGACCACCCACATATAATCCAGATTTGCACCACTCCTTTTAGGTAAATCATTATACCGGAAGTTTCCATGTTCCTTTGTTGTTTTTCTTTTCTTGCACTGGGCCAGGGGAGGGGTGTGTCGAGTTATTATGATAGTTTCTCTCTTTTTAAGTGGAGATAATTGATTTAAGTGGAGATAATTGATTGTCTTTCCTGAATTTTGTAATGGAATACAGGGATGCTTCAAGATGTGAGGAAAGCTCATGCTTGAGGATGTTGTTGGACAAGAGAGATGCTTGTTTAGGTCCTTGGACTCCTGGRAGGTGGCTGCCTTTCAAATCAGAAAAATCATTTCTTTTCCTTAAAGAGAACTTTATATCGGCCCATAGATTTCAAGATAACTTTTCACTTGCATTATCGATACAAATATTTCTCTTGTCATSCTCAAAAAGCTTATATGTGAATTGATTTTCTAATCTATGAACTTATATCTTTTCACTTTGATTGGCCAGGGACTGGTTTGAGGATGAACTTCGATCGTTCCAAGGTGGAAAAGATGGAGTATTACCATGTCTATGGGAAAATGAACCTCCAAGTTTCCCTCAGGTTAGAGCTCTCCATTAAAAAGGAAATAAACGTGAAGAAGAAAGGAAAGTAGATCTGATGTTGCGTCATGTTTTATCTTAATTGCTCATTTGGATTAAATAATGTTTCGTATCATCTCTTTGCTTGTTTCTGAGAACTTTACCTTGCTGTTATTTTTGCTTTCATTCGATATGAACTTCAGTTACCCAGGAAGTTTACTGATTTGTGCTCTGCTCTCTGTGCATTTTCGTTTGGTCTCTGCATTTGTCTTTGGACAATTTATGCAATCAATCATGAAGCCGGAGACTGTTAGCAAGATGTTGGTAAATCAGATGCTTCTCTGCTTTGGTATCATGTTTGCATCACAGGTAGGTTACATGGTTGACACCTTGAATGAAATTTTATCTCTGTTGATTGAGACACTACTTGAGGATGTCAACTTAATCTCCAGTCTTTAATCCCAGGATAGCAATGGGATGCTGTCACTTCTTGGCATGATTGAGCAGTGTCTAAAAGCTGGGAGGAGACAACCTTGGCATATGGCCAGTATTACSAATATCTGTGTGGGGCTACTTGCTGGATTGAAGGTGCTTCTATCATGAATACCTGTAGAGATACCATGGTTTTGATATTTCCTCCTCCCACCTGATGTATCAGTGGTTTCCTCCAGGCTTTGCTTGCTTTACGCCGTGAACCACTGGCATTGGAGATTCTAAGTGCAGCTCAATCCATCTTTCAGGTCTTGATGCTTCTTCTCTTTGTTATGGCTTAAGAGTTATGTTATTCTATCATTCTGTTTTATTGGCTAAAGATAGTGCTTTAACAGAGTGTACTGGCTGAAGGAGATATTTGTGCTTCACAACGGCGGGCTTCCTCTGAAGGTCTTGGTCTATTAGCTCGACTTGGGAATGATATATTTGCTGCTAGATTAGTAAGTAACCATGTGATTCCACTGGAGGGTTTGCATTTGTTTGTTTATTAGAAGACCACTCATTATAATGCTAACACAGAGTCATCTTTAATCTTTTGCTGCTTCAGTTTCCTGCCTCATTCCTCTTTGCTGCTTGTTTTATTTATTTTTGTCTTTTATATTTTTATCCTTTTTTCCAACATTGGACCCTTTTACCATTTGATGAAATCGTTGTAATTGACAGACGAGATTGCTCCTGGGTGATGTAAATATTGCAACTGATTTGCACTATGCCGGATCGATTGCTCTTGCTCTTGGCAGTATTCACCGAAGGTAACCATGAAGCGTAGAAATGAAAGTATGCTATGAGTGATGTTTTTGACCCCAGTCTGGCTCAGGCTGTCTCATGCTAAAACTGTCAACCGGCTCTAGCCATGGGTGAAAACCATTCCTTTCCTCCTTCATCAGATACAATGGACACATGYAGTCTACATTTATGGGTCAATGCCTTTGTCTGGTTTCCTGTTTACTTATTTATGTTAAGAATTGCATAAATGATATCATGAATTAGGATTTGTAACATTTTCGCAAGTTTAGTTGATAATATACTGTTGCAGTTAGCAAAAAAGAAACATAAAACCCTATATTCTGAGGTTAGTTATAGAACATTCTGTTTGATACAGTAGGGTTGAGGCTTTGACAAGAGAGGATAAGTGTATAGATTTAAGAGTTGACTGGGGATGAAGTAGGCAAAACTTATGGATAATTTTGTGGTTGTCGATACGCATCCACTTGATATGGTAACCCTAAATCTGATCTTTTGCATGTTGTCGGAGAATTGCACCCCTCCCCGATCCTATTACGTCAGAGTGATCCCTAGTGGTTACAGCTAATGATATCCATTTAGTCATCTTGCTATTTTACTTTGACATTGGTTGATTTTATTCACATCTTCTTTATCTGATATTAGAACCGGTGAAAAATGAGATCATGAGTCAACAAACACAAATAAAAAAGGTTCAAAAGTTCAGGTCTAAGCATTAGATCATAGCCATCATTAGAAGAGAGAAAAAAAAAAAGGAAAAAGAAAAAGAAAAAGAAAAAGAAAAAACGAATTTAAAGTGTTGCAGTTCTATCCAGTACCTTGACCTTAAATGATATGTAGGATAACATGATGGAATAAGCTAGAGGCTTTGAAAGATAGGCCTGTGTCTAGGGCAATCTTTTACTTGCCTTAATACTGGTTATTACCTGTTGTTTTTATTGATTTGGAAGGCACATAGTAGTACAATGCAATACCAAGAGAAATATTATGTTGGAATTTTTTACCCTGCATTGCTGCTTGAGCCAAGCAGAAGGTCTGAGCTGTCATTCCCTTCCTCCGGATTTAGATGAAAATATATAGATTGATGATCATTTTTGACTCAAAATGAGACCTCAGTTGATCCAATTTGAACTTTCAGCTTCACCAGTTAGTTTCACGAGTGTATAATTTTATGTTGTCTGGCACTGAGATTTCGTTCTCTTGAACACTTTTTGCTATTAAATTTGTCTTAAGGCGGACTTTCATTCACTCATACTGATAAATCCAAGGTTAGAAATTTTCACATATCAATCTTGGCTAACAGTGCAGGAGGGATGGCTTTGTCAAGTTTGGTGCCTGTAACTGTGAACTCTATCTCTGCCCTTGCTAAGAGCTCCATGACTAGTTTGCAGATTTGGTCTTTGCACGGGCTTCTTTTGACCATAGAAGCTGCAGGACTGTCTTATGTATCTCAAGTTCAGGTATGTATGAACATACATATACAATGACAGCTAGACTTCATATAGGGGATTTTATATGAGCTTTATATATCTCCCTCTTTCTGGGTGGCTACATAGGCTGCTGGTAGGAGTGAAGTATTAGAATTCACAGGAATGAATAGAGATAGTGATTGAGAATTCAAACTTGAAAAGTGGCCAGACAGTTTATATACAGTTTTATTTTTATTCGATTCCTTCCAACTCTTTTGTCTGTTTTAACATATTAGAAATTTTCATTCTTCAGAAAATAGTTGAGATACAGAAGATATGATGCTGTGCTTTATCCCAAAAGGAAAAAAATATTCATATAGATGCTATGAATAACATGACCTATTGGTGGGAGATTCCAGTTCAACTTTTATGGAAAGTTTTCTTCTTGCATCATTTCACATTGGACTTATGCCTCTTAATTTGCTCAGAACTGGGACCTTGCAGCTACTGATGTGGGATAATAGTATAATCCGCATTGGTAATATATATATGATTTCATTGGTAAAAGAAACTTTGAAAGTAAATGTGGTAAACTCTCCTGKAGTTTCAATGGCTAAGACATCTCTGATTTATCTTGGTAGCTTCACAAAAATGTATAGCTGATCTGGCTACAATATTCTTTTGGAAGTGATTAAGGTGACTGGATAGGTCAAATCCTTCTACTCTATTTCTAGAAGACTGGGCATTTTTACTTCTGAAGCATGATATAAATCCATTATTTTTTGACTGATCATTATCTGCAATAGGCAACTCTTGCTCTTGCTATGGATATTCTTTTATCGGAGGAGAGTGGACGGGTTGACTTGCAGCAGGGAGTGGCCCGCCTTGTTAATGCTATTGTTGCTGTCATTGGACCTGAGCTTTCACCTGACAGTATCTTTTTCTCTCGATGCAAGGTTGGTTCTTGATAATGTTCTGACACTTGCAATTCATTGCATGATTAGTGCTCATCTTCTTGAAAATTTTGATTGATGGTTTAGCTTTTTCTGTTTATGTTTTTGGCTAAAGAGAAAGAAGTCTCCCCAGTATAATTGACTTTCTCGAGGATTCTTCATCCTCTTTCTTATACTTATTCTTTTCCATAATAATTTTTCTTTATTTACAAACGGAATTTCCCCATGATAACATCGAATTGTTGCAATTTTGTTGAGTTTCTTGTTGACAATGTTCCTTTGTGAAGTCTGTTGTTGCAGAGATCAGCTCACACCAAGAAACAGCTACACTTCTTGAGTATGTGTTATTTCTTTCGTTTCATTTACATTGGAACTCTTGTTATGTCAAGATTGCTCAATTCACTATCAAGCAGAGCTGCTTGATCTATCTTGTACTCCCTCCATCCGAATATTTGAGTGATTCTTTCCTTTTTAGATGTCCCAAAATTTTGTTTAAGCTTTCCAAGTGTACAGTTATGTGGCATGGTAAGAAAATATTTGCAATTAATTGGTATCCAGTGTTGTGATCTTTGTTGAAGTTGTGTAACCGAAACAATCTGATAATTACGTGGTTTCTGTTGCTAATATCTTCTGTACAAAATTTGACATCAAACTTTATTTGATTGGAGATAATTGCACTTCAAGTCATAGAAACTCTGAGGATTCAGATATTAGTAGCCATAGATAAGAGGGCAATATTCAGAACACAATTTACTTAACCATGGTACATAAGAGCTTGACAACCACGTGGGATGGAGGAGTGAGTGTTAGAATAATTTATTTTGCTAAAGGTTGATGTCTTAGATTGTTTTCTTGTTGTCTTCACAGGAGTGTTCGGTTTACACAACAGCTTGTCCTTTTTGCTCCCCAAGCTGCTGCAATACATTCTCATGTGCAAACTCTTCTACCAACTCTTTCGTCCAGACAGGTATATGATTCTTTTCCTACCACTTACCCCTGGATTTGTAAAAAGTTTTCAATTGAAGTTATTGCATAGCATATTAGGTCTGAAACAGATAATTTCACTTGTGACAGCCAATACTTAGACATATTGCTCTGTCCACTCTACGGCATCTCATTGAAAAGGATCCGGTTAGTGAACAAGTGATGTTTCTTGCTATGTTTTTCATATGTTTCATCACACAAACTGTTWTAAGCAGATATGTTTCTGTGCTGKAAATTCATTTGTTTGTGCAATCTTAATGTATCCTGTTGAGCTTCATTTCTCTAGGACATCATTTGATTTGTTTGAGTCAATTCTTATTGTATAATTAAGATATCTGATGTTAAGGCTTTACATTGTGGAGATAAATTTTCATTACACTGATGTGTTTTAATCTTTTGAACAGGCATCTATTATTGATGAACAAATAGAGAATGCCTTGTTCCATATGTTGGATGAGGAAACTGATACTGAGTAAGTTGATCAATGTATCTTTTATCAATTATAATTAAAACTGGGCCTCATGCACAATTTTGAAATATGGATGAACTTTATTCCTTGATGGCACGACACTTCAAGCTGGGTTTGGAGATTAAATGAGTTTTGGAAGAATCTGCTAACATAGAGCTTAATCTGAACTTTGAGGGCTTGTTCTCGGTTGCAAAATAAGTCAGTTTTTTTAGGCCAAAAGTTGCTTTAAGGTGTTCTTGGTCGGATAATTGATTTGATACAGTTGGTTAGCACCCTTGTTTGTAGACATCAGGAGGTCAATTGTCGCATCTAGTTTTTTGGTTGAGTTTCTCCAACCCTTGCTTTCGTTGGATGGGATCCCTCCCCCCTCCCAAAGAGAATTTAGCTTAAAAGTTGGAAAAGCTACTTTGAAGAGGCAACCCTATGGATCCTTTCCAAAAGTGCTTTTGCTTATCAATGGTTAAATGTGATTTCTCAAACCTCTTTTCCCCAAAAGAACTTCTTTTAGCAGCCCAAAGTGAAGCACAAATGAGAACATGCCCTAATAGAATGAATTGAAGTTTATCCATCTCTGCCTCGATGATGGTAAGTTATCTATATTTTGGCACAAATGAGAACCTACCTTAATAGAAACCTCATCTCTTTACTTGGGTTATAATGTTTATTATATCAGCAGCCTTGAGCTTTTTGTTTCTAATGACGGTAACAACTTTAAGGTCTTCAGGTTTCATGTGTTGCACTTTATAGTTGATGAATACGTAGTTGAAGTTTATATTGATTTTGCAGGATTGTCAATGTAGCTCGTGCTACAATAAAGCGATTGTTGTATRCCTCCTGCTCATCATGTCCATCTCACTGGCTATCAATATGCCGCAGCTTGGTACCTTCATTCTTTCTGTTCTCAATCGATGACTGTGCAGCAGCATAACTTATCTATTTTGAGAACTGTACCTAGGCTCAACTCAGACCTAACAAGTTCAATTACCGAGTAAAATTGGATTTAGCTCCACTACTTGAGTAGATTTCTTTAAGAGGACATCAGTAATAAGACATTGTTGCTTATCCTTGAGATTTTACTTCTTATGCACCAATTTTGGATGTGGCTAGTTGGTTGATCCGGAGCTATTGATCAACAACCAGATTGTGCCCAAAGTTACAAGTGTTCTGGGGTTACACTAGCTCATCACTAGATAATTGTCAGTCTCTTATAAAATATATGATATCTATTGGCTATTGCCTGCAACTCTTTTGAATTTTGTAATGAGTATGCTTATCTTGCTTCCTTAAATTCAGTAAATGAACTGCAGTGAGAAAAATGTTCATCCTTATAATTTTCTACTACAATTTGTTGCAAAACAGCTTCCAAGAACAGCATGCACAATTGTATCCAGCTGTTGACACATGTACGGAGGGCGTGTATATGTTTGTGTGTGTGATTTTATGAAGGCTTTCTGTAGTATGTAATGCACTAAACCCTTCTCATAAAAAGCAGTATGTACTATTTGCATTTAAATGGAGAAATGCCTCAAACAAACTATGATGCTACTGAAATTTCACTTATAAGCTTGTAAACTTTAGTCCACGGTGATTTATATTTTGACCAGACTAGGATGTCAGGTTTTGCTAGTTAGGTGCTATTSAAATTTGAAAAAGCTTCACAGGAGGATGTATACTGTTATTCATCTCTTTTTCCTATGGATTCATTCTGTTATTGATTAATTCCTTTTCAGAAAAATTAGTAAGAGTTTCTTTCTTGTAAATGAAATATTTGTTCAGATTCTTTCTTCATCTTGGAGAGATGCTGGTAGTAACATCTTGCAAATTGATTCTTCAAGTAGTCCAMTTGGGGAGGCTGGACCGCGTCTTGTAGAAGATGATGAAGATATGGTTTCTCCCTCCAAGAATGCACCAAGTCAGGCTTATCCATTTGATTATACGGGTGCCAGCTCTAGAATTGATAAGCACCTTAGATATCGGACACGCATTTTTGCTGCTGAGTACGTTGGGTTATTTTTGTCTGTTATTGTCTTAGTAGGAGCTAAAGTGGCCTTCTCATTTTCCTTGAATATTTGTATTTGCTGATTTACTTGTATTATTACTTTGGGTGGGGCGGAGGGAGAGGAAAAAGAGGTCAAATGCATCTATCGATTGGAAAATACAATACCGTGAAAGATAGGGAAGGTAAAATGTCTAAAGAGGTTTTTTGAGTGCGCAATGCATCTTCATGTATCTCTAAATCTAACACCATTTGTTACGTACTGGGTAAATGTTGCTCTTGAGCTGTCAAATCTATTTGTTATTCACATAATCTTGTGCCCTTAATTTTTAACAAGGACCTGATTGGGTTTTGACTTAAGTACATAGGAGAGAATTGCTTTGTCGCAAATGAAGTTTTTCTTGTCCTTCAAATGTTACATTTCTAGTTTATATTTGATTTTTAATGTTCGCTAGCATCTCTTTCTATTTTAAGTGGTTTTGTCAAGTAGCAGATACACGTTTGGCTAAAGTTTTTCCCCTTCAAAGGCAGTTGAACTTTATTGGGCTCTCAAACTTTCAGTATCAACTAGATTTCAATAGCAAAAACAATTAAATTATATATAGGATTGTGTTACTCCATCTGGCCCATATATGTGAAAGATTTTATATGGAGATCAAGATGAAACTTAATTGAGTTAGCATTAAAGATTCTTTGCTGCCTTTGTTTGCTTATTTGAAACTGAATTTCGAAGATCTGTAATGGTCCTTTTGCTTGCAAAAGAGGTTGTCTATTTGTGTTAGTCGATTATCACAGTTTGTACATATCGGTGGAAATAAGATTAAGTATGAGGTGTGTGATTACCAGCTAAGAGGAATATTTTGGGATGTCTTGAACTGTATGAGAAAGAATATAAATCTAACTTGGGCAGGATCTAGGGATGTTATAAAACTTCAGTGGAGTATCTTCAAGTTTCAAACTTGATTCTCTTTTCGTTCTTTGTTTTTTTCCCTTTGCAAGTTCTGAATTATTATCATTGTTTAGTCCAGATTTTCAATTGGCTAAATAAAGACGTCTTTGATAGTTTTCTGGGCATGCAGTTAGGAGTGGAAGCATCAAATCATTTGGTTGATTACGACACAGCTAAATGGCATGAACCTTATGATGATAATGGGGCTGCCAATGATCAATTAAAAGTTGAAACATTAACTCGGAAGGATTTTATTCCTTTCACATTGCACTAGCTTGTGTCTGATGGTACATTATGAGCGTCAAAATTTTAGTCCATAGAAAACCATATTGCATGATGTGGTGCTTTAACTTTTCCCATGTCATGTTATGGCTATCAAAATCTTAGGCTCTTGAAAACCTGTATGGAAAGCAATATTTCCAGTGTTCTAATGTTTAGCAGCAGTTTTTCACCTCTGCTGGATCGAGTTTCTTTTCTAATGCAATGTAATTTATTCGGTAATTTCAACTTAGGTGCTTGAGCCATCTTCCTGAAGCTGTTGGAATGGATCCTGCTCATTTTGACCTCTCTATGGCTAGAGAAAAAAATGCTAATGCAGTTACTGCTGGGGACTGGCTAGTCCTTCACTTACAAGATCTGATTTCACTTGCTTATCAGGTGCTGAGTGTGCTGCCACTGATGTAGCTTGCAATTGTTCTCCTAATTAGTGCATGCAATAGGAGCTATGAAATTTTACTTTAACAACCTTACTGATTTTTGAATTGCTTCTTGCAGATAAGTACAATACAGTTAGAGAGTCTGCGACCTATGGGCGTGGCCCTTTTGAGTACCATTATAGACAAGGTATCCTTTTTTGCGATTTTGTAATTTTCTGTTAGTTTCCTATCAGTAATATTAACTTTGGGTAACGCTTTGCATTAAAGACTTAGGTTGTTGCCCCACATAGATCTTGAGAAATTAGCTGCTCTATATGGTTTGTCAAAATTTTATACTTTGCGGAAGAGAAAGCATTCTGATGGTTTCTACTTTGATTTTCAGTTTGAAATGACAGCTGATCCAGAACTACCTGGACACCTGCTTCTCGAACAATATCAGGTTCCCTATATAACTCTCCTCAATCTTATTCTGTCTCCAATTACACTCCCAGTATTTCTTARATCTTTTAAGTTTCTTGCCTATTTATTGTACACCCGAAATATACGATATAAGAAGCATTTTGGTTTTCTGTATGTCAATTAACTGTAATTGTTGCATTGATGGAGATCAGGCCCAACTGTTATCAGCAGTTCGAACTTCACTGGATCCATTTTCTGGCCCTGTTCTTCTTGAAGCTGGACTGCAACTGGCAACAAAGGTCTGCAACTATACTTCTATTTTTTGCAGTAAATTTCCTTTTATACTGGTGCAGATGGATTAACACTGAAACTTCTAGATATTGACTAGTGGAGTTATAAGTCAAGATCAAGCTGCAGTGAAGCGAATATTCTCAATGATTTCACGTCCCCTGGACGAGTTCAATGACCTTTATTTTCCATCTTTTGCAGAATGGGTTTCATGCAAGGTTTATCTCTTGTTTTATTTCTTGTATTTATTTAGTGCTTGTGTGAATTTGAGGGAAAGGTTGAAATTGTAGAAGTCTCTTCCATGATTTTGTTACTTCTTCCTCTTGCCAGATCAAGATAAGACTTTTGGCTGCTCATGCCTCCCTCAAATGTTATGCTTATGGATTCTTGAGGGGAGAAGAGAATGGGATCCCTGTTGAATGTCGAGCTCTATTACCCTTATTTTCAAAAAATTCTGATATTTTGGGGACATACTGGCTGTCTGTTTTGAAGGATTTCTGTTACATCCGCTTCCATTCATATCCTAAGAAAAATGTGAGCTCAATAATTCTTTCCTCAACTATTCTCACATTGAGATAGTAATGGCTACTACAAAAATGTAAAAGTCCTGACCATTTGATGTCCAATCCTCTCATCTTTTTGCAATCTGCTGCCTGCAGTGGAAACCATTTCTTGAAGGGATCCAATCATCAGTAGTTTCATCAAAGCTACAGTCTTGTTTGGAAGAAGCCTGGTCGGTTATCCTGCAAGCAACAGTCTTTGATGCCACTCCTGAAAATATTAATGCAAATAGACCTACAATGGAAAATAGATCAGAAAGTCCATTTACTTCAGAATATCAGATGGTTGAGTTGGGATCAGAAGAATTTCACTTTTTGTGGGGATTTTCCCTGCTTGTTCTATTTCAGACGCAAGCTGCAACTGCTGATGAACTTATAATACCAGCATGTTCAAGCAAGTCTGTATTCAATGGCAACTTGAACATTGAAGATGCAAATTCTATATCTGCGAAGTTTCCCGAAATAGTTTTACCTGTTATTAGATTTATGTGCATGGAAAGGTTTTTTACTGCAGGATTTCTCACGTTGGACATATGTAGAGAATTCTTGCAGGTAAGAGGTTTTGTCGCTGTTAGCTTACAGTTTGACCATATGTATCTATTCATAAATTTTGGTTGTGATTGCATTTTTTTCGATAATTTGTTTTTTTCTTTACATATTGATATTGGATATTGGTGGCTTCTATAGGAGTGCACTGATGACTTGATTCTTTGATCCAGTAAAATTAGTGGGGAAAAACAATGAAAAGCAAAAGCAGAAAACCTAAAGAACAAGTGACACACAGTTTGCCAATTTATTGCTCTCCATGCATGCAAAAACCCACCATATCCCTTGTCCGATAACTTCATGAATTTTTTGGCTTCATTTCAGCTGCTGGTTTTTTTGCTCAGATTGTCGAATATGTCAGTACAWCTGCATCTTTTTGGTGATTAATTTTGTTCAATTTTAATGGATGCAGGTCTTGTTGTACTCCACTTTTATGGACAGTACATGGGATAGTCTGGGAGTCTCAGTTTTGTTAACGGTGATTTTCATAATGTTTTACTCCTAAGATTCCATAAATGTTGCTGATAGATATAACTGGTTATACTTCATGAGAATTACCAACATAGCAAACTCAAAGCACTGCAAAAGAACTACTTTAAACTGATCGCAGGAATTAAGTCGGTTCAGGATCTGGTTATTCTGGGTCTAGGAGCATTTGGGAACTTTGGATCGTTTTTGCTTTGCAACTGCGATAACAAGTCATATGTTAAGTATTTCTGGAAAATGTGGGACATAATCACTAAATAATTTTTCAAGGAACATGTTATAATTGGATTTTATTCAGCTGCAATTGTTTTTGGCAGAATACTTGATCTAACGTATTTCTTWCAATTGTATGGTTCTTTTTCTCATCACTCTAATATTCCTTAACCATTTAATCGTTAGCGTTCCTAAGTAAGTGTGTGCTACACTATAGTGATCTTGTATCCTTGTGCGTGCCACTGTCATAAGGCTATATTCTAATATTTTTCCTTATTCCTGTGGGTGGCTTTTACAGATTTTGCAGGACTGTCCTCAGGGTTTCCTAGATACTGAGAGTTTCACCTATTTGGCATCAGAACTTTGTTTAGCATTTCTATTCAAAATCTTTCTGAGGTACCTTTTCTCRTCATTAGTACGAGATTTAATTGTTTCACAATGTGGTAGTAGAAGTGGTCTTCGAAAGAAATATAAAGAGTAGGCTTTTGTTGTTCTCATTCAGTTCTGATGCAACTTCTCCATACGATCCAAAGTGGGACAATATGATTTCTGTCTGTCTTACTACAGCAGCAACACTTCTGAGACGGATCGCATGTAAGGTGAGTGCAGGGAATAGTTTGAGATTGTCTCACCTATCCTTGCATTAAAGAAGAGGCTACTTGTTGTCCTGCCTCGCTTGGGAATCCTCTGTGTCTTGCTTCTAATAAGCTTAATTTCACCACAGATGCAGTTCAAATTGTTATTGGCTTTTAGTTTAATTGGCTGCAAGTCCGTTGGAGGCTCATCAACTGAGTTTGGCCTTTCAAGAGCTAATGACTTCTTCCAGTCTGTCATTTATTTGATAACAAGGTGCATTAATGGTGAGCACATTGTTGACTTTAGCAGTAGTCCAGTTATTTTCTGCTTGTGACCTAGAGAATCATCTATATCAATCAACAGCTTGTGTGGTTTATGTCTCATCTCGATCAAGTAGAGCATTTCTTTTCTCTGAGATTAACTCAATAGTTGCCAGCTCAGGCTCAACTAGGATTATGGTCAAGATTATCATTATTTCTTTTGGGTTGGGGGTTGGGAGAGTTGGGTTTGAGGACCCTTTCTAATGATTGTTCCTCTAACGTTCTTTTTSTGATCATTTATGAATTACTRAGAATGATCAGATATGTTATTAGAATACACTAGGTGCTTCTCGTGTATACTCAAGCACCAATAGGTGCTTGACAAGTGTGGACGGGTATTCCACTTGCTTGTCTATATTCACATAGGGTTCTATGAGAAGGGAGTGGCTGCCAACTGTTTGTGCACTTGAGTAGCCCACATGCCTACTTGACATGGACGCATAGGGACTGGAGCCTGCATTGAACCCCTGTCCCACACCCCCTTCCGCCACCAGAAGGAAAAAAAAAAAAAAAAAAAAAGAAGTCTATTCTAGTTGTTGTATGCACAAGGATTAACTATTACTGCTTGATGAATGTACTAAATTGCTAATTGTTTGGGCTAAAGAGCGCGATGCTTTTCTTTACCATTTTTACAATTATATGGTGAAGGATTTTGATAAGTAATTGGCTTTTTTCCTCTTCTACAGCATGGCTTTAACATAACATAATTATACTTGCACCCTTTCATATCCTAGAAAAAGTGGGTTGATTCAGTTTCGCAGGTGACAACTTCTAAATAGCTCCCAATATTTTGAAGGTTTATAATGGTTGATAAACAGAATCTATTTCTGATCTTGGCTACTGGGACGAGTCTTCTGTTCAGAGGTTTTTATCCCTTTATGTCTCACAGAAAATTATATATGCTTACGCACATGATAATTTGTTCCTTTCAGATAAGTCTGAACTTGATACTGATGGCATTTCCCAGTTCAGAACAATAAATCAAGCTTGTCTAAATGCATCTCGGAGTTTGAGTAATGACTGCATAAAGAAGATACATCAATTGGAGGATAAGAGGTCAAACCTTCGTAAACTGCTGCAGATGAAGCTTGTATTTTCTCTTGGACATGCTGCTTCATTTGCTAAATTGGCTTTTGAGATTGAACATCTTGTAAACGAGCAAGAATGTAATCCCATCTTATCAACTGTCTTACATCATAGCAATCAATGCATCCAGGCCACTCTTCATGATTCAGACATCCAGGCAAGTGAATCACAATGGTGATATTTCTACGACTGTCATAATTTATTATTATCCAACTTGAATTATTGTGCATAGGTTCAAGTAATTGGGTTGCAAGTTCTGAAAAGTATGCTACAGAAAGCAAGTGCTGAAAGATCCAGCTCTTTTGAGATTTTCTTTGTTGGTGAGCTTGTTGAAGACATTCTTACCATGATCCAGAAATGTTTAGAGGTTATTCCTTTCTTCCTTTTTTTTTAAATAAAAATTTTCAAGTCCAGCATTTCCATTCATCATTTCTAAGAGTTTGTTTTCTAATTATTGCAAGTGTCCCTTTTGCAACAGAAAGGCATATACAGGGAATCAGTAGCAATAGTTGGCGAGTGTTTAAAAATTCTAACGCTTCTGCAAGCACTATCAAAATCTAGTGCAAATCAGAAATGTCTCTTAAATCTTCTTTTGGAAGCCATTGTCGTGGTCTTTTCAGTGACAGAGAATGGTCTTTCTCAGGTAAATCCWGGACATAAATTGAACTTCGGTGCTTGATTAGCATCTTCTTTGGAGAGCACAATTTTTTGATCCTGGTGATCACGTGCAGGAAATTAATGAATTGAGAAGTACAGCTATAAAACTTGTCACGCAGCTTGCCCAGAGTCCAATGTCAGCAGTTTGTTTCAAGGATGTTCTACTAGCAATGCCTATCATGCGACGGCAGCAACTGCAGGTGCTTCTTTTTTCATTTACATGGCTAAAGGAAATTTTGCAGTCCTGTTGGTGTGGTCTCCTTGATGTGTGAGGGATTCATGTATTTCACCATGAGATAAAGCATTATCCCTTGCAATCGCATCCTTGCAAAATCTGCATTGCAAAATCTGCATTGCAAAATCTGCATCTTTTCTCTCCACCTTTACATCATATTAAATCCACTATCATCCAAAATGATATGTCAAATGTTTCATTTTCTTGCCAACATAATTTTTGTGTTTTTGTATGTGTGCTTTAACCAACCAAAAAAATTTGGGCTTTTTTTTTTTTATAATATGATCACATGGAATGTAATAAAAGGTGGAATTCTKATCATTTTTTGCATATTCACCTGTGAATTATCATTAAATGATGTTATGAACGATTTGTATTTGCTTATGTTAATGAAAGAGTGTCATATATAATATGAATATTTTCTTTCAGGATATTATTCGTGCTTCTATGCGTCCGGACCAAAGTTTAATGCAAAAGCAATATATGGTATCACCCTTGGCGATAAAGTTACCCATTCAAACAGAGGAAGCTATGGAAAACAGTTCATTTCCTTCAGCCCCAGAGGGAGAGCCTGATAATGAGAGTGCAGAAGAGGAAGAAGATGACTGGGATACATTTCAATCTTTTCCTCCCCCAGTAAATGAAGATTGCCCAGCTTCTTGCATATCTGAAATGCCTGATTTAACCGAGAACCGGTCTCTCTCAGATTATAAAGCTGAGAACTCTGACACTGATGGGCAGTCTAGCTCACAGCCTTTGAGTGAGGTAAACAGAATTTCTGTTGCTGAGAAAGTGGATGCGGAAATGGGGATTATGCTGGGGTCACAAATAGACAGAAATCAGATTAATGAAATGCGTGATTCTGAATCTGGCTGGCTGAATACTGATCGACAAGATGGTCTCCAAGAGGAGAGTAACATAGTGATGCCTGCCGGGACAGATTCTCAAACTCTTGTTAAACATGATTCTGAACATGGCCTCTTCAATTCCGGTCAGCAAGACGGCCCCCAGAAGGAGAGCAACAAAGTTATGTCTGCTAGGATAGATATTCAAACTCCTATTGAAGATGTTGAAGTAGCAGGGGGAGACCCCGAATCTTCAGAAAATAGCTGCCTCAATAATGATCAACAAGATGATCTTCAACATGAGTGCAACGAGGTGATGCCTGCCAAGACAGAGATTCAATCTCTTACTGAGCATGTAGGTGAAGACCATGAAGCATATGATGCGGCACAAAAGGAGCCAAACTCTGAGAACATTCAGTCATTGCCAGATGTTCAACACATTGAGCAGAGTGATTCATACCATGAGCGCCCTCCTAGGAACAGAGTTGGATCTCATCCTCCAAGTGAAGAGGGATCATTCAATCTTCAATCTGCTCATTCTGCTGAGCACCCAAATGATGATCATTTGGATAGTGAAAGGGACATGCATGATCAAGCCTTGTCTGATTCCACACATCATGGACAAGAGCCAAGTACTGATCAGTTGAGGTGAATAATTTTCTAGCTGCCTCTACCATCTGAAGTGTCAGCAGATGGTGATCAACACGGAGAAGCAGGAATACCAGTGCAGAGTTSGACCCAGAGTTGATGAACAAAGATTACTAAAATGAGTAAGCCTGATAAATGTTATGGCATTCCCACAGTCAGAGATGGATCTATCAATTCAAGAATTTGCATCCCAKAWAAGAGTGCTTAGGTAGACTTGCAATGGGATATCAGTAGTAGATGAAACGTATGACAAAGCTACTTCACTTACGAGGTTGCAAATTCTGGATTGCTGCTTCAGTTTCTGGACTGTTGCTGCTGCTTTCCAGCTTCCATTTGTTGACCACAAGGTTTATATTTTCTTCGAAGCAATTAGCATTCTTGAATTTGCTATTTTGTTTTTGYTGTTCAAATTCCTGCAGTGCTTGTTAAGTTGACATGTAAGAGCACAATGAAGCACATATTATTCTAAAATTTTTAGTGAGTGGTGTAAACTATCTACGAGCCAGAACTTGGTATAATATATTCAAAAGAATATGTCGTAGCTGATTAATATTTCTTTTAAAAAATAAATATCCGGGGTAACTWGAATACTGGGAAAAAAAATATTTTCAGGACATAGGAGCCATTAGATTWTTTTTCTTTTTTGGTTACAATATATTATAACTTTTTTCTGAAAAACTTTAGAGGTTCATTTGAAATAACATTCAGAGCGGAAATGCAAATATTTTTGGCTTTTCTTCTAGGAATGAAAAGTCTTGGCTCGTAAATAGTTTACCACCACTTCACAAAAAGGATTTTACGAAAATGAATGTGCTCAGTCCTACAGGGTCAACTTAACAAGCAGTGTAGAATTTAACAGCAAACATATAGCGATATTTCACGAATCTAATTGCTTCGAAGAATATATAATTGTGAACATCAAATGGAGCTGAACACAGCACATTCCAGGATACTACACATCCAGAATTTGCCACCTCTAAGTGAATTACTTTTGTCATACGTTTCATTTACAACAGAATTATCCCATGCATATAGCTAGCATTCTATCGGGATGCACATTCTTGAATTTGATAGATACATCTCTGATGTCGTGAAAGCATAACAATACTAGGCTTACTCATTTAGATATATCTTGTTCTATCATAGCTAATGGAGAATGCAAAGGATATATTTCTACTTACTCGTGTTTAGCACACTCTGCTCTAGTACACTAAGATGCAGAGGCAGCTACACATGGTTAGTTCATCCTCAAACCAAAAGAAAAAGATTCCAGGAAGGAGCCCAACAGATCATGTGAATCCAATCACTTTCTGGCTTCTTCCGTTGGGCTGACCTATATTAAGTTAATGTCACGTGACTGATAGCGAGATATGAAATATTAGGTGAATTTTTATGGACCTGGGCAGGGCGAAGAAAGAAAATAGATTCAAAAGTAGCTGACCCCAAACCAAAAGGGGACCGAGCCAATTACGTTTGCCTCTCGTTTTAGTTGTCTGGTATTTGTCTCGTTTGAATTTGCATAACTTCACCACTAACACAGAATAACCCAGAAGAGGAACTAATACTAAGAAGGACGATCATGGAGGAGAAGCCGTACGAGAGRAGGCTGCTCATACTTCACGCCTCACAAACTGGAAATGCAATGGACGCAGCTGAAAGACTGGGCCGTGAAGCTGAGCGCCGTCGCTGCCCTGTCTCTGTTCTCTCCATCGATGATTTTGACCCTGTGCGCACATTTCTCTCTCTATCTCTCTATGTATGTTTCCGCATGAATTTTGTATTTATTTGATTATTTGTAATTGRTGATTTACAGAGAAATTTACCTTATGAAAGGACAGTGATTTTTGTGGTTTCAACTACAGGTCAAGGGGACAATCCAGATCCTATGAAGGTTTCCTTTTTCCTTTTTATTTTTCCSAGTTGCTTCTGTTAAACTTTTCTTTTCCTTTTTAATGAATTCATTTTTTGTGTATAATTGCATTTGTGTCATTGRAAATTTTGTAGGGGTTTTGGAGGTTTTTGTTGCAAAAAGACTTAAGCAAGGATTGGCTGAGAGGAGTGGATTATGCTGTTTTTGGATTGGGTGATTCGAGCTACCAGAAATATAATGTAATGGTGATTTCTATTACGTAGGGAGATTAACATTATGGTACTCCTAATCTCTCTCTAACAAGTTTTTGATAATTTTTTCTCTAGTTACAATATTGGTTCTATTTGTTAGATTTCTAGTTGATTTATTTATGGTCAATCCATTTGTCTTCCCCATGATCAATGGTTTATTTATGGTTGAACATCAATCATATCTTTTATTTGATATTTTACTTTGGTAATTCTTCTATCATTGGGTATTCAACATTTTGTTTACCAAAAGTTGAGACTTACATATCATACTTTTTGAAACTGTAAAATATGTCTTTTTGTGTCACCTTATAACTATAAAATATGAATCTATGACAATGCTGTATAATTAGATATGTGTTACTCCACCCAGCAATGAAACTGATCTTTTGGTGGCTTCTCCTTGTAGTTTGCTGCAAAGAAGCTTCATAAAAGGCTTTTGGATTTAGGGGCCACATCCATTATTGAAAGAGGTTTGGGTGATGATCAACATCCTGCAGGGTATGATTTTGTAATGAGTTATGACTTATCTGAATTATGTTACATATTTTAGAAATTCCTCGCCTCTATCTTCCTTTACTTCAGGAAGGATATGTATCTCATGGGTGAGGCCTATACGATTTCTTTCAATTGATATAAGCTTTTAAGTTGCTTTCTTCTTAGACTTCTCTCTTTAGGTGCTTTTAACTACATTGTTGCTAGTGAACTTTTGGTGTTTATTAACCTCTATTGCTACTGTTCATATACACGATTTGTTCAAAAGAAAGAATTTGGAGATATCTACTGTGAATAATAGCTTACTCTACTGTGAATAATTTTGACTTCTCTCTTTCCACTCAATTTCCCAACATTTTTTTTGTTATATTTATTACTTTCTTCGTAGCGAGGTTAGATAGAAGATATCAACTTGATTATGAGTTTGATTAATATCTGTTAGTTGATGTAATTCCATGTCAATGATCTAAATGACCTATAGCTTATCATTAACCTTTCTGACAAGATACAGGTCATCGCTTGGAGTTCTTTTTGCAGGTATGAAGGTGCTCTGGATCCTTGGACTTCCACCTTGTGGAATGCCCTATATCAAAATCATCCCCCATTATTTCCGAATGGCCCAGATATTTTATCATCAGATGCTAGCTTGTTGGACCAGCCAAAAGTAGAAATAATCTATCATAACATCAATGATGGAAATTCTGAATGTTCAACTGCCTCAGGTTACTTGCTCTCCCCTGTCCCTCTGCTTTTATTTTGTTCTTCTCTTGATTAAAGAATATATATAGTTTCTGAAATGGTGTTCAAGATGTATGCCCAGATATTCTTAACTGTACTAGGAAATCAATTCATGAATAGGTCAGATCCCTTTACCTTTGATGAAGATCTTTAGTCTAGTTTCTCTCTTTCCTCCAGTCTAGGTTTTATCATTTTGCATGCTTCTTCATGCCTAAGGAACAGTGAGCTTTAGTGAATTTCAGTTTATTTCCCTCTGTAGCATATGCTCTGGAGGCAAATTATGTTTGCTGACTTTAATGAAGATTTGGGTATTGCAGATTCAAAATTTCTTGAGATGCAGATTGAGAGAACTCAGTCAATGTCCCCTGGGAGATACTCAGTAAAGAGTAGGCCTGATTGCTTTCTGAAAATGGTATTTAGGACATTGTGCAATTACTTTTGGAAAATACTACTATCTGTTCACTCAAACCCATGCAAAATTGCGTTTCTCATTTGTGGTTGTGCTTCTTTTTTGTGTATGTTGTTATCTTCTGCTAGTATTTAGTTGATTAAACTTAAAAACTCTGGGATGGAATACTTTCATTTGATCAATTTTTGAGCACTTTCTTTTATGTTAACCCTTTTCTGGAAGTTTATCAACATTTTGCTATGCAATATCTTGGCCCTTACTATTGCATATCACTAATTTATTAGTCCTGCATCCATGCTGCTGGCAACTGGTTTTTAGAGCAAAGATCTATTTACTTTTTGACTTGTAGAAACATCGTCAATGTAGATTTACATGTGCACATAATTAACATTTAACATCAGATACATAATGGAGAAACCCTTGGCCTTCCACCACATGTGAAACACAGGAGTTGATAATCTTCTACCTCTTATCCATTAATYTTGGATTCATGCACTGACAAATTTGCACAACTGTATATGTTTATGTACCTTCAACATTTGTCTATTCCTCTTCAACTGATAGAGAGTAGCTTCTGATTTCTGAAATAACTGTATTCTAATTTGCAACTTGATTATATATATCAGAAGAAAAATACCTATGATGCGATATTTGTTGGCACGCTTTTTGTTTTTATACTTGTGTCCATTTGGTGATGTAGATAAAAAGTTACCCTTTAAGTAGAGAAGGCTGTGGTAAAGATGTCCGGCACTTTGAATTTGAAGTTGTTTCCTCGGTAAGTCATGTTGTGCTTTCTGGGATCAAGTCAAATATATCAGCTTCATTCTTTATGGATCATCCAGTTTGCTATGTCTAACTGATTATTGTCCCTTATGTTAGACTATTGAGTATGAAGTTGGTGATGTTCTTAAGGTGCTTCCTGGCCAAGATCCTACCTTGGTGGATGCGTTTATAGTGCGGTGTAATTTGAATCCAGATTCATATATCACCGTAAGTAGTTCTTGTCTGATCGTTGCTTTTATATGCTATAACCTGGACTGGTGCAATTCTTTGTTCAATTCTCCTTTTAGCGGTTTATTTTGGTGCCATACTTCTTTCTCGAACATTTTAAAGATTTTGTTAGAGATATTTGTGGCAACAGATAAACATTTTCGAGATACATGAATTCCTTCATTCTGAAGGACCAGATGGTGATATTAAACCTTTATCACCTGTTACATGTTTTTGTACTCAKTTTACCATGTTGCTGAATACTATCCTTGAAGTTTGTCTTATAAATGTAGGCAGACATAAATTTAGAATATRTGCCTTAAGGGTCATAAGATTCTGTGTATTTSTTTCTTTTCCACTTCCTCCTCTCTGTTCTTCTTTCTCTTCCTATTTCTTTTTCCCTTTTCTTTACCCATTGCTTGCTGAAACTAGATTAATTACAACTTTTCAGGTTGAGCATAGAGATAGGAAGGATCATGTTGATAATGGTTCTGCAAATACCTGGAAGGTCCCAGTGAAACTGAAAACCTTTGTGGAATATACCATGGATATTGCATCAGCTTCTCCCAGACGCTATTTCTTTGAGGTCAGGCATGTTTCTGATAGTTCAGTTTGGTGATGATCAGTATTCATTAGAGTTCTGCTTGATCGCTTTAGACTTGAATTTTCTATTATCCCATGTAATGTGGATTTCGAGCATAAAATGTAGAAAATGAATGCCATGAAGATAGATTAGATATATCATGGATTTCTAAATTTGTCCCTTAATCATTTCCTGTATTTGATCCTGTGGATGGTACATCTCTCTTTTTGTTCTTAGGGTAACTACATTTTCAACTCACCTCTAATAAAGCTATGCTCTTGATAATGTTTACCTGCTCTATGAACCCCTCATGATATCTTCAGATGATCCAGTCAACCCCCAGAAGAAAGTTCATAATTTTTACTGGATTCTGCTATATTTCTTCTTCTATCTCTGCTCTTTGGTAATAAGAATTTATTAATCAAGTATAATATAAGAAAAGGTCAGAGCGGTTTTACTGTCTGGGATCTCTGGGTATTAAGATGGCAGCATTAGGAACACCATTCCAGGGGCCAATCTTTGGYATATTCTACACTGAAGGATGTTACTTTGACATTTTCTGACTTACTGAGTGTTTAATTTACTCTTACTGGAAACTTACTGCCTTGTAGTTGTTACTCACATAATTTAGGTAATCTTTTAAGTTTCCAAGATGAAACCGAAACATAATCTAGGTGCAAGAACTATTCCYTTGTACTAGTGCGGAAAGTTTTGTTGTGCTTCACAAAGTCCCTAATCTTTCATATATCACACATCTGATACTGYACATATAAGACGGTTCATATGTATAATATCCTGGAATCTGGTTGAGACAGACCTTTTACTATGTCTCCGACATGCATTTGCATTGGTCGTGAGCTCTTGCATTTTGAACCCAAGAGTACTTCCATATCTGCTTCTTTTCTAGACTGCAATCTCGTATGATTCTCTCTATGTGTTCTTGACATATTCAATTGTACAGGTCATGAGTTTTTTTGCAAGTGCTGAACATGAGAAGGAAAGGCTTCAGTATTTTGCCTCACCTGAAGGAAGAGATGATCTGTACCAATACAACCAGAAGGAGCGAAGAACTGTTCTRGAGGTAACCTTGTCATTCTAATATTGAATCAGTCACTTTCTTAAAGAAATCTGATATGCCATKAGTTTTGTCAATGTTGATTTTTATTCTTACAAGAGTACTTTTTCTCAAGTTCTATACATGGAATGCTTCTAGATGTTGCTTTGTCAACTTCTGGAGAGAGGAGAAGCTGTTGGTTSAATGTCTTCACAATGACATTGTATATTCAATATTAGTTCTGCTTTATCATTTYCCYGAAAACCGAAGAGCTTGAGTTTAGAAATAGTTTCCACATGAACATTCGAAAATAAAAAATGTGAAAAAAGTAATTGCCTTTGTGGTTTATTTAGAGTGAATGATTCAAAATTTTGTTGAATTGGAGACAGTTTGACTCCTTGATAAAAACTTTTTTCCCTTGATAAAGCAGCAGAAAGTCATTGGCATGGATAGCAACAGAAAGTTTCCTGTTCAGATCTCTCATGTTATAAAGTCATTGGCATATATGTCAATTGAAATTATCCCCTATTTGGATCTGCTTTGTTTAACATGGAGCASCATAGCAGTTGAAAATAGCTTCTCCGTTCTTTATAACCTTTGGTAATCGTGAAATGCAGGTGTTAAATGATTTCCCTTCTGTGCAAATGCCATTTGAATGGTTGGTACAGCTTGTTCCTCCTTTAAAGACCCGGGCTTTCTCCATTTCTTCTTCTAATTCAGCTCATCCAAACCAAGTTCATCTAACAGTAAGCGTGGTGTCATGGAAAACACCTTACAAGAGGACACGGCAAGGTCTCTGTTCTACATGGCTGGCTGGACTTGATCCTCAGCAAAGTACGGTCTCTTGCTGTAACCTATGTAGCTTGATTTTCAACTCTCTCTAAAGGCAGTTATCCTCTTAATGTTTTCTATGTCGAATCTATCTTAAACAGGGATCCTCATTCCTGCGTGGTTTCAGAAAGGTTCTCTTCCTGCCCCACCACCATCGCTTCCTCTGATTCTTATTGGACCTGGTACCGGTTGTGCTCCTTTCCGTGGATTTGTGGAGGAAAGAGCTCTTCAAAGTAGATCTGGTCCAACAGCTCCAGTACTTCTCTTTTTTGGTTGCAGAAATGAGGAGAACGACTTCTTATATAAAGACTTCTGGTTGTCTCATACAAAAGAAGGCGGAGTACTCTCAGAAGAGAAGGGTGGTGGATTCTATGTTGCCTTCTCAAGAGACCAGCCACAGAAGGTGTACGTGCAACATAWRCTGCGTGAACAAAGAATCAAGGTCTGGAGTTTGCTTGCCCAAGGGGCTGCTGTTTATGTTGCAGGTTCTGCAAATAAAATGCCTTCTGATGTATTATCAGCATTCGAGGAAATAATCACCACAGAAAGTGGGGCAACCAAAGAGGCTGCTGCAAGGTGGCTTCGWGCACTAGAAAAGGCTGGCAAGTACCATGTTGAAGCCTGGTCTTGAGTACTCATTCGAGCCGGAGTGCACATATGCTGAAACCACGTTGCAGCAGCTTGCTAGACTTTTGAAGCTGTCAGGTGCTTTGGATAATTTATAATCTCGTAGGCATATAATATATAACACGCACCTTGTAGTCAGGGAAAAGTTCCGTGACAGAAACCATTTCTGTCAATGCACTTAAAGTAGAAATTTTTTATTTTTCATTTTTCATATTTATGTATAAGTCCATAAATAAGATTTTTTTTCAATTCTATTATATSTATATATTAGATTTAATCAATTCATCATCTTGATATTTTTATTCGATTTATGTTTGTAATGTGATATTAAATAAAATTTGCATTAATTTTTTAATAAAAATTAAATTTTACAAAATAATTAAAATCTATTACGAATAATTAAGCTTTGGCTAAAAATATTGGAGTATAAAACACATCGGTATAGATTGTATGATAATTTGTTGCAAAATGGTTTTAAATCCGGCAGTACAGGATACCGTATAAGACTATCCAGGGTAAGGTGAACATTTCATTTTCTGTTGTTGCCTGTTCTATTTCTTCATAAATTCTCTCCCTTTCCTCCCGCACAGCCAAGATGTTGCCAGCAACTGTTCAACTTAATCTTAATTCCTCCTTCATCCCTAACCCGTACTCCAAAAATGCTTTTCCTAATCGGAAACTCTTATTAGTCAAGAACCCAATCTCTACATACCCCGGTCATTCATCTTCTCAGCCATGTCAACCCAAATTTAGAAGAAATTATGGCATATCTGCTTCTTCAACGGTTGCTGAAGATACTTTGACCGATGATTCTGCCTCTTCAAGTCCACCTCAGAAACAGGTGCGTCAGTTTCCTCTGTCGCCGTAAAACAGGTAGATGACTGAAAAAGTAAGTGTTTCTTGGAAAAGATTGAACTTTTATATTTATCTTGGGTGTTTGGCAGAAGCTTGGAGTAGTGGTGAAGCCGATGGAGAAGCCTAGATTAGTGTTGAAGTTTATATGGATGGAGAAGAACATTGGGCTTGCAATTGACCAAGTGATCCCCGGCCATGGAACAATCCCATTGAGTCCCTATTACTTTTGGCCGAGGAAAGATGCCTGGGAAGAGCTCAAAGTAATGCTAGAGAGTAAGCCCTGGATATCCCAGAAGCAGATGGTCATTCTTCTTAATCAGGCCACTGATATCATCAATTTGTGGCAGCAGAGCGGTGGCGATTTAGCATGAGGTTTATGGAGGAATTTTTGTTAGGTAGGTATCTGATGATACACTGTTGACAGTTGTGGCTGTTCTTTTTATTGTTCTAACTTTTTAAATAAGCTCAAGAGGTGCCTGTTCTTCTTTGTTGAAGAATTTGCCTAAACTGTCTAGGCCATTCTTTTTGTTTTCTAACTTTTATAAGTTAGCTCTTCAAGTGCTCGAGAATTTAGCTATATCGTCTAGGCTGTTTTCTTGTTGGCATAAATTTAGCTGTTAATGTTTTGGATTGGGAAAATTCTGATCTTTTATAAGTGAAGGTCCCTATTGTACTTAAGTCATCCAGCCAAGGGAAGCTTATGCACATACTCTGAAAATGAAATGAGATAATAATCTAGAGTACTGTGTAAATTGCAGAAAGCAAAGGAAAGCAGTTTKMAAGCAGCAGAATTCTTGGAATAAATTGGTTTTACAATCTGTACATGAAAGAAAATTTCCAAACACATAGTTCTTTTACTCCAGAACGAGAATGCAGTCTACCAACCTAAATTGAGCCTAAAATATTGTGAAAATTTGCTCTGGAATTGTAGAGATTTGAAAAATGGTCTGTCCTGTGTGATGTACTGTTGAGTACAAAACTGCTCTAGAAAACTTGGATGCAGTGTTGTAAGAGGAGGTTTTGGAGTTTAGTACACATGAACTTTTTCCTCACGACGATTGTATTGGTAATATGCAGCCTAACATTGACTGTTGATGAAGTTCCAACTGAAAGAATAAACTAACAATTGTTGAATCAAAATTTAAAATCCAATATGCAAGACGCTGCATCTGTCTGGGGAGTCCAACAGGCTGTATAACTGAATAAAATTCATGTGTAGAAGATGAAGAATGTTTTTGAATTAAAGATTAGGTTGCCAGATGCAACAATCTTTTCTTGCCTCTTTGGATTGCCAAAATTGTAGTCTTCACAATCTTCTTAGCATATATGCCCTCCCATGCTCTGTTCTATCTGAACTTCTGTTTCTGTTCACGCTATGCAAATATCTCATATTAGTTTCTAAACTTTGGTTTTAGCAAGTGAATCTTTTAAATTCATGCTCATTGAGAAAAGGTGTTATCTTCAGCTTCTAAATCCTCCCGGGATTTGGCGAGTTGGTCTCTGACTGCAGACTTCTTGTTTTGTTTCTTTCATTGCTTCCACCATTATTTTTCTTTACTCTCATTCTAGTCATATGGTGTCAACGTCTCTTCCTATTGCTAATATGCTGCTACTAACCACAAGCAAGATGATTGAGGTTGGATCTTCATATAGTCTAATGGAGCCCTTGCTCCAAGTGCACAGTCAAAGGCATCTTGATGCATCAGATTGGCATCCTCATTCTTCTCCAGTCAATATGTTGAACATTTTGCCTTGTTCATATGCATAATCTGTGTCATGTCTTTGGCCTTATAGTACTTGCTTTATGCCTACTWGTCTTTCTGAAGCTCCAACCTCCAAGGAAAGTGCAATCCCATCATTACTTGCAAATATTGTCAATTTGCAAACCAAGCTGTGATTGGTCAATTGACTTTCTTATTTATTTTAGTTATCATCTAGAGGTCCAGCAAATATGAAATTACAGAGTATCCATAAACATCCAACTTCGCCTCCAGTGAACCCGAATTGTCCTTTACAGCACAAGTAGCAAATTATTTTCCATGTCTGGATATAAAAGGTTCTGTGAATCTCTCTACCGTCTCCTTGATTTCTTCTGCACATTCCCGCCGAATATTACTATATGCATTTATATGATTAGAAGGTTTAGAAGGTTTAGAAGGAAATCAACTGAAACCGATTTGCATGGCTTGTTCTACAGGGTGATAACATATCTTTGTTTATCATAGAAAGCATTTGCCTCTACTTAAATAAGCTTTAATCTGTAAAAAGAAATTCTTTTGTTAGGATTAAAAAAAATGAAAATGCACATGTTAAATTTTGTACTCATTCCTTTTTACATTTTGAATAGAATTTATAATTTGAAACAAAATTAAGAGCATTAGCCAATGACGAACTTCTTTTCGATTCATTGAAAACTAGCCCASTTATTACGATTATTACCAAAGTATCTAGCCTCAATTGGAGCTTCGGGTTGAGAAGCTCCAGTGCTACGGCAAAACRATCCTACCTGCAAAGACCAATTAAAGTATATTCGGATTCAGGTCCAATTAGGAGACGCAATCAAAGAAATCTCCGTATCACCACCTACTATTTTAGTAATTCTTTGATGCTTATGCCAATCACAGCGTGGAAGGAAACTAGGGCAGTCAACAAATCGATWTGCTACTCCCAGACAAACTGATAAACCATGCACCCTGGGGATTTATATTAGAAATACCTCTATTCCTGAACGAGAACCTAAAAAAATTAAAATAAATTAAAAAATCCATATTGGAAGATAGGAAAATTTCAATATTTCTTTATATCAAACTTAAGATACAGACAGTTGAGCTAAGCCACTGTGAACAGTAAAATAAAATTAATCCACATGGCAAGTCAAAAGTCGGAGAATATAAAAGAGGTGATAACTATGTTCATAAGCACGTCACTCGTCAAACTCATGCATATGATCCAAGAGATAGTTTGCAGCCAGCTCCTCATTCTTGTTGCATGCAAAATACACTTCCAATACCAAAGCACGATCAAACCCCATTGCCTCAAGCTGCCAAAACCACATAGCAGATAAAATGAGATCTGAGACATAGACCAGTCACAGATTATTGTTCTCTATATCTGCTGTTAACAAAACGAGGCAGGCATAAGAATTGTAAAGACAGGCAAGATATCCATTCATTTATATTGAGGGTGTAAATCTATGTTGTACCATATTTCAGTTATCTAGAGAGTTCAAAGTAGCTAGAAATTTGATTTAATATGATTCAACCGAAGTCCAAATCCGATACACTAGGGGAACATACAGGATACATTGTATTCTCTTTTACATTAAAACGAAATTAATTTTTGCTTATTCTTGAACAGGAATTATAAACTTAATCCAGAGTTCCTTACTATAATATTGCAGAATATATAAGGCTACAATACATTGAGAATTATGTAAAAATGAAAATGTAAACAATGCAAGTGGGAGTTGCTCAGAACATGAATTACATGACCAGATCATACAACTCCCACTAGTATTAATGGCCCAAATAAATCACAAAAGATGCAAACAGGGTGTAGAGCTGTTACAACAAGATTCCTACTTCACTTCCCATCCCCTGCTTTTAATCGCCCCCAACCCCCTCACTACACGAACACGCAAACTCCACCTCCCCCCAAAAAAAAAAAAAGAAAAAGAAAAAATAAAAGAATCCAAAAAATTTAAAAAAGAAAGGCTCCTTCATTCTCTAAGGATCTCCCTCCCTTATAAGGGATCATGAGCGAGACGGATCATAAATACCGCTTCAGATTTCATTTATTAAGGCCCAAAACTGAAATCAACAATATCAACAGCAGCTACACTTCTAAGTTACACTGGTAATGCTCCCCTAGTAAATTAGATGATGCTACTTGAATATACTGCTAACATTATCTATCATCCAATGGAATAAAATAAATGAATAGTAACATTATTAAGTGCAAGCTAAAATAGAGAAGGACAAATATCCATACACGTTCAATTGCCTCCCGTTCCTCAGGTGTGACAGTTACAGCCTGTGGCATTGCTTCAGCAAGTTGCCCCAATATGTTCCTGAAACAACATTGTTATAATTAAGGAATCGCTGATGGCATGTACATATATCCATACATACATACAAACAGAGGATGAGAAACACATGTACTCAACAGAAAGGAGCACGGGAAAAATAAGGTGAAACTATTAAAAGAATCCTAGACCAATAAGATCGAGACATAGTTATTATTGATGCAATAATCTCACCCCTCCCCTTCAACAGGTTCATTTATTAGGCGAAGAAAGTCAGCCTGATGCTCTTGGATTAGCCGCATCAAGTGTGGGTTTTGCTTTCCCAGCTCCTGAAGCATTGGCTGCAGGTGAAGCAAAGATATTGTGCATAAAATGGTTAGACGTTGGAATTATCTGAAAGAAAAGATTATTGATTTAAAACTAGGACCTGTAATATTTGAGGATTGGCTTGCACCATTGCTCGCAAAGCTTGGAACTGGAAGGGGAAAACAGAAATTAAAATGTCTTTCTTGCTCGTAAACAAGATAATACACCATCAAAACATCTAATTTACCTGCTGACTATTGCGTAGAAAATCCAATGTGCCAGCACTTGCATTCGAGCCAACACTTGGAAGACCCTGATTACAAATTGACCCATTTAGTATAAATCTTACTACTTCCATGAACATGAGTCATACTGTAACTCCATTTCCGGAAGAATAACCATTCAATTTCAAAATTTCCTACCTGCGGGAACAGATCCAAAGGATTAGCATTAGGTCCACTTGCTGGTGCTGCTGGCTGTGCAGCCTGGCTTGACGGGCTCACTGGCTGGCCACCTGCTGGAGGAGCCGCTGCTGCCACCGCCAGCCCACTTGCAGGAGCCTGCGCTGCATGTGGAACTTCAGCAGGTTCAGGGATACCCTACACCAAATTCAAGGATTTTCCAGGTTAGGAGGAAAAAATCACACAAACACAAAATATAATCTACTTTGATCTTCCACCATGCTTATTGCTATTATACTTATAAAATTATTTTATTTATATAAAAAAAAAATAATAATAATAACAAGTGTAATCAAATCCAGAGCACTTACGGCATATGAGAAGAAAGAAAAGGAATGAATGAAAGCAGGAGAAGTAAATTAGGGGAAAACTTAATTTTGAAAATGGACCAGAAATCTGCCTCCTCTTCCCCTCAAACAAGTGATTAGGATTGACTAAAAATTGTACCAAATCAAATAAAAGTCAAGCACAGCCAAAATACCAAATCAAATAAAAGTCAAGCACAGCCAAACAAACAGATAGAAGACATAATTTCGGGCAAAAAGAAATGTCTAAACAGCAACACACACAATTCATCCACCACCACCCTTCATAAAAAATCCAAAGAATTCAACAAAATGATACCTGGGACACATTCACACAACCTCCTTTATACTTSCTATGAAACTATGGAATTAATAGAATAGGTCAAGAGAGGCTCACCGAATACAAGTATTCAACAGCTCTCTCTGGGTTGTTATATGCAGCACGTAGAGCACGCACCACTGTATCCCGAGTCCAACTCCCTCCACCCATATCAAGAATTTGTTGGATTGTAGTCTCTAAGGTACTTCCAGCAACAAGATTTGAAGCAGCTTGACCATACACATCTGACACTGAACTGTTGTTGAGAAGACCAGGAAAATAGTTGAATACCAAATTTTGAAACACCGGTCATCTCAACCAAATAAAACATAAACGTCAGCAAGAAAATAATATAGACTCACGAAGCTGGAGCAGCGTTAGGGGCAGGAGTTGATTCGGGAGCAGCCTGTGGGCTGCATATAAGAAAGGTGAAAATGAACTAGATGAGAACTTGGAAAAGGAAATACCTTTCGTGTTGCTCAAGCAGAAAACAGAAAAAACAAAACTTCCACTCACGGTGCCACAGTTGTTGGAGCTTGAGGAGCTGATACAGGCTGTGTTGCTTGAGGAGCAGCCGTTGCAGGTTGGGCCTACACAGGTGAAATACTGGAATTCTAAACTCCTTCATTTAATGGTAAGAATTTAGCAACAATATACCCCATATAGTTGTCTGAACTGCTAGCAGCAGATCCCTCATATAGAAGGAAGCCCCATAAAACTCAAATCTATCTAGATATTAATGAATTGAAGTCCCGTATCTACATGGCACCAAAACACCAACCACCGTTTGTGTCCGCCCATATTCATCAAAAAGGAGCAATTTTAGCATTAACATAATGTATAAGAAACCATCACTTCAAAATTTCCCTAGTGGTTCCAGACAYTATTGAATTTTATCTGGATCAAGGATCAGAAAATAGGAAATTGACCTGAATCCAATTCATGAAAACTCATATTCATCTAAAAATCATAAAAGTCAGGCAAGTAACAATTTTTACAATAGAAGAAGCGAAAGATACATTAGGCTAAACTACACAGTAAATCATCTATATGCATATGTCCAGAAGTTTTACAGGTTGAGTAATTTCTTCCTCCTTTCCTTSAGAAGGAATAAAAGGATACAAATAGAAGGAAAACTAAAATGAACATAATCCTAGATACCATAAGGATTCAGTCAAGTAACTTCCCCCTTACCGTACTAGAAGGTGTTGCCRATGTGGTTGAGGCCCCACTGGTTGAACCCTTGTTCTGCAAACATCATTATGCACAAMATAATCAGTACCAGAAAGAATGAATAATGCATGAGATAAATACATTAACATTCAGTAGAATAATTAATTTCTTGTTCTACTTGAGGCATCAACATCAATCCCAGAATCTAGATTCACATAATAAATAAAGAGCAATTTTCATATTTAATGTTTAAATATAAAAAGRGGAAGAATGAAAAWTTTCAAGTGAAATAAGAGAGCAATTTGCATAATAGATCTCTCTCGATGACATCAGAAGGCTATCTGTCCCTTTTGCCAAAAAAGATTTGTATTACTTGGAGAATGTCTAGAAAGAATATCTCCCACTCTAATTTCCTTACCCTAACATCCATACAAAGAAACAAAAATCCACGTCAGAAGAACACCTATGTTTTTTCTGCATTGAACTCCATAGACAGTTAAAAATGCTGGATATATTAAAGAAACAGACCTTGCTCAAAACCTAAGTCACAATTTAATGGTGGACATATAACACAAGCCTACCTTGGTTAACATAATGACGATAAAACTATCTTCAACAACTTTATTTTCCTCCAGAGTGGTATCATCCTTTAGAACTTTTCCCTGATGAATAAGCATCTGCTGTGAAGCAGGGTAGATTTCTGAACCTTGAATTGTTTCTATAGCTTTCTTCACATCAGCAACCTGAATAACATTCAAAACATCATCTAAACCTTTTTTTATTTGCATATTAGCCCATATATGAGGTGGATAATAACAAAAAGGATATGCTCAAATAATTAAAGTATTAATAACCCAAGTGGAACCCAACCAATTCTGTTACACATTATCCCCCATGCTAACATGCAATCAGCGTTTCACAATATTCCAGAACAAATTCTCCAAAAAAAGCACACCGGAAAAAGATAAAGCATTCAGTATATGCTGTGTGAACAACTAATCATCTTTATCAGAAAGGAAAAAATAAAGATATCCATTACTATAAGTTCCCATTTTCATAAGTCACACAACTGCTAAGTCCATGACGCTCAAGAAAGCATTCAATAGGACAATCCTTGTTTTTTTTTTCCCCTATATCAATCAGTATTCTTCTCTAAAAAGGCTTTGCTACAAAGATTTTCTATTTATAACAACATCCCCAGTGTATTAATATATCATAGATTCTCCACTTAATAATTTTAAATTTTCATACAAATAGAAAGAATATTTCTAGTCTAACTCAAGACTTGTAACTACTGTTCTTCGATCCAGTGTTTCTTCATTGGCAAATAGGTGAAATTAGCAGTATCCTTTCCCATTGCATTTGGCCGAGTTATACAGTCTACACCAATGACACAGGACATAAGATAATTAAAATCACTCGACAGAAAACTAGTAATGCATTTGACCGTTGCCAGCAAACAACCTTCTCAGCGTAACTAATGAGATGAAACGCAATTAATAAGATGACTATGCTAAAGCCAGATCTTATACCCAATAACATATCAGAAACTAGCTTATTTGAATGAAAGAATCTTGGGGATAATAAAACCACATCAAAAGATGGGACATCCTATCATTCTTCATGACAAGAGTTGAGTGCTACCAATATTGGACTCAAATCTTGGGCATAATAAATTCAATATCAAAAGACGGGGCATCCTATCTTCCTTCATGACAAAGAGTTGACAAGTGCTAATGATATGTACTCTCGCATCCAGAATATATCAATCACAGATGGATAAGATTAGTATGAACAAATTCCGTTTCCTATTACCCAAAGGCAGATAAATAAGCTCAATAGGACAGGTAGAGGAAATCTGAAATAGGTAAAAACCCCGCCACATCTAATAATAAATCAGTATCAACTTCGACCAAAAATACAAGACTAAGCTGATAAATTGTATCAACTTCGACCAAAAATACAAGACTAAGCTGATAAATTATCTAATCTTGATCATTAAAATACACACTCCTACAAAACAAAGATTAATAGTACAATTGCAGCAAAAAAAGAAAAATGCTGCCACCAGAAAAACTAGAGTAAGACTAGAATGAGATAACCACAATCTCACAGACAAACTTGCCCAGCTTGACCAGAACTGGACCTGCAATTAGGAACATAATTCTCACCATAAAACCTAAACCTGTATGTTTCTCACGCCGTAGGYCAGTGAGATTCCAATTTAAATTAAAGTAATTACCAGCACCAAAAAGCAACTTAAACTCAAAGAGAATTGTTTTTGTTTGATCAATACTGACACACGTAATCTGAATTGTGTGAATTAAGTCAAGCGCCAGCAAACATAAAATTTGCTACGCGATTAGCTCCCCAAAAACCCTAGTCAGATGAAAAACATCCATAAAAACACAATTCAATTGAACAAACACACTATTTATAGCGAGAAATGCCATAAACATTCGTATATATCTAGATAGAGTGAGAGAGGTAGGTACGGTGTCTTCGGGTTTCACTTCGATCTGGAAGTGAGTGCCTTTCAAAGTCTTCACTGAAACCTTCATCTTACAACAATTGGCTTCTCGAAGTCCGTACAGTCCCCGGTACCCGGTGTCCCTGATCCCCGGTGCCCGCCGGCGATTTAGAAGTGGAGCTGATTGAATAAATATGAAAAGATACTGCGAGAAGGGTAGTAATACCGAAGCGCAAGTTACAATGAAAACGGAAGCCTATAGCATTTTACATGGGCCTTTTCGCCGCTTTATATACCGCAGAAGGACGGGTGACAATTAACTTTCTGTAAATTACGATTGTTTCCTCTGCATTTTACAAAATTATTAACATTTCCCCCTATATTATGAAACGTAATGAAGGCCACCCTGTCTCATCCAAAATTTTCCTTAAGCAGTAAAAGATAATAGTAGTTTATAAACTATCCACTCCACATGTCCCTCAAAAGGAAAATTAGTATTTTATCTTTTCTTTCGAGAAAAGGGGGAATCAGTATTCCATTCTACTTATAATTTACAATTATTTATATATCTCTATTATACTTTATTACTAATTCAAGATAAAGGAATTCATCAAAGTATATCACACCTCTATTTGCTTGACTTTTTCTCATATATAAATGTCATTTCAATTAATTTTTTCTCAAAAGAAAATCTCACATGATATTTATATCTTACCATCCAAGGCTTAATTTTATACTTTTGATCAAACCAACAACTCACATAATTTGATAACATAATCAAACTCAAACCTATCTTTTGTTGTTCTCGCTCAATCTCAAAAGCATATCGAAACTTTTGTTGCAAAACTTGTAAAATTGGACTAAAACCAAATGAAACAACTTAGATGAGATGACCAAGAACAAGAAAATTCATATTACACACGAACTGAAAAATATTTTATACCACTTTTATCTCATTATACTAAACGAAATAATAAATGCTTATGAAATAAAATTCCCAAATCAAAAAACGAAATATTGGAAGCTCAAATCTGAAGTGATAAGTCAAGTGGGGTCTCAATTCTGCCTAATCTTGAATTGATCAGAGAAGGCAAAAAAGCTCAAGTGTTGGACAAAATTCTTGGTTAATGTATATATGTATGATATGTAGGGGGCAAATAGAAAAATATATAATACTTCTTATTTCTTCTCTACATGTTCGATCATCTATAACGTTACCTTCTCTATTTATCGCTCCCTCTCGTAATTTCAATATTTTTCCTTCTTTCGTTTCCTCATCTTGTTCCATCATAAATTCATGGTAGGTAGCACTGCTCGCATGCTTTTCCACCCCTTCGTCGCGAGCTTTTACTTGAAAMCATGGTAGCTGTATCTTCATGRAAGGGAAGGGATGAGAAGAAAGGAGAATGATCTCATTTCTAACACAAGGGTGGTGGYAGCGGCGGTGACAACTGCAAAGAATAGGGGTTGGGATGATAGAGGAGGACAAAAGTGATGGGGAAAAGARAAAGGGGCTCAATGTTGATATAAGTAATTGACTCAACTGGGCAGGTCTAGCATGAGTCAATTGAAATGGTAAAATAATCCAGACGCATTTTTTCGTAAATGATCRTAGATGCACTTTTTTTATTTGTGAGCCCCAATTGAATTCATCACTAATTTTATCTTTTAGTGATCGGGCAAACGCGTGACCCACATGATTACCTTGATCTAACTAATATTTTTCATATTTAATGTAGGTTAATGAAAGGGTGGGAGGTTCTCCTAGAAAAAAAAAARTTAAAAAGKTGGAGATAAATGATTGCTACATAAAAAAATAAAGAAAATATTATGACATRTCAATTTTCATTTGTACGTATTTACTCGAGGTGCGATTTTAAATTGTACACACAAATAAACCATATAATGTATACACATATTCTCAGATTAAAATAACGATAATTAATTAATTTATAAAATTTTAAAAAAGTTGTTACATTAYTTGAACTATTAAGAGTTTGATGATGAAATATGTTGATTATTTTCTTTAGATTTGATTTCAAGAATTTGATATCAGGTTTGATGGCAAAATTTTTGGAGACTTCTATCCTTGAAATGTTAATGGGAGAAGATTATGAAGATGAATACTTTCACACTTGGAGAGGAATAGGGAGACTTTTTATATTTTAAAGCTTCACAACTGTTGTAGATATAGTTTTTGTTTTCCTTTCCCTTTCTCTTAGGAGGATGAGGTTRTATGAAAATATYGTGATTGATCAAGTCGTTTTCAAGTGGTAGCAAGTATGACACCATTTGTCTACTCCTTGAACTTAAGTTATCGACTCAGTTCAATATTAATACTTGTTGACAATTTATTGGTCAAGATATTCAAATTTATATCTATAATGTAATGTATATTATATATATATATGTGTGTGTGTGTAATAATTTTCTAGACACTTTTATCCTTAATCTTACTTTTAATTTTTTAAATAATAATCTTATTTTGAACATTTAAAGAGACATTAAATATAATGTTAAATATATTGMAAAAATGACTGAATTTATTAAGTTCAGTGTTTCTCAAATAAATCAAAAGAAAGTGAGTATAGAAAGAGACATATGATATTATATTAAATATATAAAAGAAGATGATTCAATTTAGCAAGCTTAGTGCAATATGCATAAATACACGCCTAAAAATGACATGAGAATCATTTTTTTGGACATTTTTATCCCTAATCTTACTTTTATCTTTTTCAATAATAATCTTATTTTAGTATTTAAAGAGACATTAAATACGATGTTAAATATAGCGGAAAAATGATTGAATTTATTAAGTTAAGTTCAATATTTCTCAAATAAATCAAATTAAACTGAGTATACAATATGATATAATGTTAAATATAAAAAGGAAGATAATTCAGTTTAGAGCCTAGTCCAACATGTATAAAATACACACCTGAAATGCAACAATCACAAGAATGGCAACACAAACATTGACCAGGAATTGTATCTCTTCATTCAAGTCCCAAAAGTTTCCAACTTCCTACTTATAATTTATTAGGCCATAGTCAGTACTACTTGATAAAAGATTAACTTTCTTTTTCTCTGGCTCTATATTACCTTTACTTTTCTGTGATTTTGGGTTCTCTATAGTTTTTCTCAATTTATTTACCTTAGCTACGTTGATAAGATATTATGTTTAAAATAACGTGCAACGTACATCCTCTTATTTGGTTTAAGGAGCAGGCACGATAAAAAAATATCATTTTGCAAGTACTATTAATATATAAGGATGCGTGCTCAATATTTGTTTGTATRTAKYGTAYATATTAATAAGGGTGATTGTGCTTCCATTTTTATGATAAAATCAACTTGCTCAATTTGTTTGCCTTAGTTATGTTATAAGATATTAAGTTCAAAAAGACGTACAATCACGTTTGCCTATAATAGTACTAGTACATATTAAAATATCAGAGTATATGAGAATCATTTTTTTAACAATCTTATCCCCTAGATTATTTTAATATTTCTAATAATAACCTTGCTTTGAGTATTTTAAAATTAAAAAAATATTAATACAATGTTAAATATACATTGAAGAATGATTGAAGTTAGTAAGGTTCAAAATCTTTTTTATGTTCAATGTTTCTAAAATTATATGAATTAATTTATAAAATTAAGTTCAAAATATTTCATAGGTTTGGTGTTTGTAAAATTTTATAAATTAATTTATTTCATCATCATTGCCAATGTACAAAACAATGGGAGTTTATAATACTTTATGACGAACAACCTCGGATCAAATGAAATTCACGGTCTTACAAATTTAAATAAATGAAGAGTTGTTTAGTGTAGGAATATATTTTTGTTGAAGGGATTCATATGAAATCTTTGACTTGAAATTCAAATGTGTGTAAGAAGGGGTTATGTAAAAATCCTAGTCGAGTATGCAAATGGTCACTCCCGTTATGGGATGAACAACAGCTAAAATGTTAAGTTCAAATTATTTCATATGTTTAATATTTCTAAAATTTCTATGGATTAATTTAGAAATTTAGAAAATTACGTTCAAAGTATTTCATACGTTCAATGTTTATAAAATTTTATAAATTAATTTAGCAAATTAAATTTAAAGTATTTCAAACATTCAATGTTTATCAAGATTTATAAAAATTTAAAATTTATCATCCGTGTACTAATCAAATTAATTGACATRGGCAAATAATCATTTGATTAATAATTATAAACAATCTAAATATCATTTACAGTTCATGCCTATGTATGTCATTTCATATTCTTAATAAATTAAAATTTTATATTTATTGATTGTAACTCATTGCGAGCAAACAACGCGGAATGAAGTAAGTACCAATTGAGCTACATGTTTATAAAGTTATCACAATATAGAATGTACAAATCCATAAAAAGTTGCAATAATAGAAAATTAAATTCCTCAAATAAATAATACAATGATAGTGTGTAATGAGTAAATAATGTATATGAGATTCAAAATAAATTGTAAGGCACGTTCTTTTATACTAGTTTATATATATAGCAATTGTAACTCACTTTTGTTCTCCATGACGTGCATTTTCTTCCTAATCAATTTTTTAATTTTTACTTTTTTATAATTATTAAATTAATGATAGCTTATTGATGATCTCTATATTGCCTTAGTTGTGATAAATATATTTTATTAACTTATAAAAAATACTCAAGTTAGTTTAGTTTTAATTCAATTATGCCTATTTCAAAATTCAATTAAGAGAGATAAATTTTTATTTTTACATCAATATTTTTGTAATTATCTCTTTTAAAATCATTCTTATCCTCATGGTTATATAAACATTACCACATAAGACATTTTATTTTTATGCTTCATAACTTTTAATTTTGTTACATTAATGATAATATTTTCGCATGCAATAATCAAATGTACATATATCGTCTTAATAAATATATAATCCTTATAATATTTATTTAATGAAAAATTTGCGTATTTTGTCATTGAACTATTTTCGACTTTTTGTAAATATCCTTCATCTTTTTTTTTTTCCCAATCTTTTTACCTCCTTGAAAGACTTACGTCTTGCGTTCAAATTTTCATATCCCTTCACATGAAATCCAACAGTACCCAGCGAAATCTGATAGCAACATTCACATGCAATGCACATGGTTGTTAATTGAGGGGCAAAATAATTAATTTAAGTCTATTTCATCTAATATTAATTGAGAACTCATTAACCCGATCCAAATCCAATCTTATGCAAACATATGAACACAACATCAAGACTAAAGGGGAAACTGGAGAATAATATTCCAAGGGAATTACATAATAATATGCCAATGGAATTACATCAAAACCCACTTGGCTCCACCTGCTCTTGAATTGCCTCTATCTCCCTTCAATCATAGTAGTATCAGGTATTGATTTTCAACAAAAGATCCATCTTCTTCCTTGTAGGTTCAAAGTGCACATGAAGCATTTTGCATCAGGTCATGAGTTCAAATTCCTCCTTCCTTGAAACCATTAAAAGATTCATATTTTTCTTCAATCTTCAACCTAAAAATTAAAAGTTTCAAATTTTACTTTTCAACGAAAGCGTCAGGATGAGAAATTAAAAGTCTACTATTCTTCCTCAATCATCTTCTTCCACTACCATTGCAACTAAGTGGCTATTTAATTTCATTGAAACAACAATAAAAGCATAAGGGAGACCTATCTGCTACCGTGGCTATTTTTAAGTATGCATTCRCTTCCAAATGCATAGAAAATCTCATCCTCTTCCAGATTCACAAATGAAAATTTCATCGCGATAGRGTATATACAGAGTTAGGAAGAAGGAGAAAGATTTAGTACTATGAAAAGTTGGGGTTTTGAGAAGCCCAAATGCGACTTGGAAAGGAGTGGCAGGCTGGGTCTTCATCCCTTTTGTGTTGGGAAGGGGATAGGATTGTGAAAATTAAGAGWTTGAGAAAAGGAGAGAGGGATCGTCAGCAAAGGAATCAAAGAAGAAGAAGAAAATAGGAGAGAATAATTGACTATTTTGTCATTAATAATAAGTAATGGATTACGCGTGACTAAATATTGTCGGATTTCACTATCAAGGAATATAAACATTTAAACATAAAAAATTTAAGAATATAAATATTTGAAAGTAAGTAGCTGAATAATATACAAGTTTGAAAAAAAATGATGAAGGATATTCATTAAGAGTTAAAAAATAGTTCGATGACAAAATAAGCTAATTTCCCTTATCCAATTACATTTGCTAGAAGTTATTGCGGGGCAGAATTGCATGACATGGCAAGTAATTGACCCTTCAAGTAATAATCGTAAAATTGTTTTCTTCTGTTATAGAGATGTATCGATTCACTTGGGAGTTGCTTTCATCCTGAACTTTACAAATGGAGAAGAGGACCGCGAAGAGTCAATCAAATACCGAAACTGATAGCCCCAACTCCGTCCTCTGGTGGTGGATACTTCAGAGGGGCATCGCCGCGTCGTTTATCTGCATTAGTCTCTTCGCAATTTTAGTAAGAGTTTGTGTGTCTCTGCACCCATATTCTGGGGCTGGAACTCCACCCAAGTATGGAGATTATGAAGCCCAAAGGCATTGGATGGAGATCACAGTCAATCTCCCTGTTAAAGAATGGTACCGGAACAGCACCAACAATGATCTCAGCTACTGGGGCCTCGATTATCCACCGCTCACCGCTTATCAGAGCTACTTTCACGGCATTTTCCTCCGCTTTTTTGATCCCAAATCCGTTTCACTTCGTACTTCCAGGGGCTACGAATCTTATCTAGGGTAATGGAGTTAATATGTCTGGTGAAATTCCACTAAGACCCTATCTCTCAAGATTGCTAATTTTCAAAGTTCATTTATAGATTATCACGGTTTTTTTTTTTCTTTTTTAATTCTTTCGTTCTTTTGGTCATTTCTTTTTGAATGTTCGGTGTATCTTCTTGCAGGAAGTTGTTGATGAGGTGGACTGTTTTATCCTCTGATGCTCTGATATTCTTTCCTGCAGTGCTTTTCTTTATCACAGTTTATTATGCGGGCAAGTCAGGAAGGCAGAAGAGTAATCTAGCATGGCACGTTGCCATGATTTTGTTAAACCCATGTCTCCTATTGATTGATCATGGTCATTTTCAGGTCTGAATGAGCTCTGAATTGCTTCTACTTTGTACTTTGCTTAAAATATTGGCAATTCCCTGCTAATGTTGAATTTTGCTTTATTTCTTGTCAGTACAATTGTATTAGCTTGGGCCTTACTGTTGTGGCTATCGCAGCAATTCTCTCTGATAGAGACGTTCTTGGTTCTGTATTTTTCAGTTTGGCTCTCAACCATAAACAGGTGCATCTTCGATTCTAAGATTTTCAAGTGAAATGTGCAAGCTTGAAGAGTCTATAGTTTATTCTTGGAAATATACTTAGTATACCAAGGTTCTGTACAGGCTGAGTTAAAATGCAATAGAACACCTATCCATTCTCAAATTCCTTTGTCAGAAAAGTGAGATCGTGCTATTTGGTTTCTGAAATTTCATTAATGTTTTCTTTATAAAGTTGCATGAAGCTCTGGCAGAGATTTGCTGTTGCTCACGTTTATTGGACCTAGGAACAAGCCACACAGCAACGATATTGAGTACATTAATCTCTTTAAAAAATTCAAAGACATTGGGAACTAAGATTTGGTAGGAAGGAGTAGGTACAGATACAAGTTCTCTAAAATATCTGGTAACATGTTAAAGTACTTAAAGTAAATTTCTTTGGAAAAATAAAACATTAATTAATGAAGTATCGGTTATCCTGAAAGATGAAAACTTGAACCGTCTTGGCGATTTACTATTTTCAAGTGCAAATCAGAGAAACATATCTTATTAGGTAATTTGGATTTCATGTATAAAATCATGGGTTGGAGGAATACTCATTGCTCCACTTGGTCCATGTGAAAGAGATGTGAATCTCTTATAAATCTACTTCCTAGGTTTAGTATTATGGAAAGGTTTGTGGAGTTTTAATTCCTGTGCTTAGGATACAAGCTAAAAGTTGAGACACAAAGTGATTTACTCTTTTGGTGGCTTTTGAAATAAAAAATATCCTCAAGGAACAGAAAAAGTGGAGTAACTTTGTCTCTCATGATAGTTGGACAATTGTGAACACTTTGAATGAATATTTCATGGTTTTGCTGGAGGATTGATTGCTGCTAACATGATAACCTTTAACAATACATTGTGATATTAACTTGATAGTTATTATTTTCTGAAAAGAACATTTAATCTAATCGTTGAGTAAGCACATTGCTGTTTCCAACTAACATTCCATTGTATCTATTTTGATGAAACAATATGCTATGTTTCGCTAGATTTATATATTCGTTGCAGAGGGCTAAAAATGGAGCATAGGCTGTTTAGTTGTTTGTATTCAAAATCTAAAAGGGAGTGTAAAAGCCCCTTTTAGAGTTTGATAAAATAAATGAGCATTATTTAATGAATCTCTGATTTAGTGTGTTTTGTCAAAATGAATGGGGTAATGATGGATATTACCAAAAAGTTCAATGCAAAATTTTCTGAGAGTAACCTAAGCAATGTTACTCTGGTAATTAGGAAGTGAAAAGAATTGTTTAACTTCAACCTTATTTTACACTTCATTTGATTTGGTAAGTGTTTAGTCATAGTGAGGAAGAATCTAGATGACATAACTAGCTCTCAAACTGAGGGGCAAGAGATAGATTTCTCTGCATGTATCCTGGCAAATTCAGATCTACTCTGTGGAAGGTAATTTTGGTGCAGCTGTAGTGAGGTTTAGACATCTTATCTTGTCTGCAATCTTATCCAGTCTTTAAGTAATTGCTGAAAAATCTATAGCTTGAGACAAATATAAAGTTTAAATAGGATTAAGCTTTGCTTCATATTACAGGGATTTCATGCTGCTATTGCAGTGAAAGTTAGAGCTATTCATTAGTGTTTAGAAGGTTGGGTTGGCTAGGTTAAGAAATACTGAGTGCAACCTAATTTTGGGTTGAGTTGAACTGGTTTTTGTGTAGTTGAGTTCAAACTGAAATAGTTATATGACAAGGATATGAGATAAATTAAGGGAAAGGATACTCTTAAATTAAGGAAATGAAGACTTATAAAGGTACTGGGTTCTGTTAACTCTGCATATCTGTCAATGAAATATCTGCACCGCCAATTCAAAAAGGAAACTAGAAAATCAACTTCTGCTTGGAGTAAAGCCATGCTCATAACTTGATGGAAAAAGATCCTCGCATTTCTCTCCTTCCAAACTATAACTAGTATCACAAATAAATCAGACTACCATAATGTTCATACATTTTCTGCCATCAAATATTTCTTATGTGAGACCACAATTGCTAAGAATATATGCTTGAACTTTTCTGATCTTGGTTGGTTTCGTACAGATGAGTGCATATTTAGCACCTGCATTTTTTAGCTATCTGTTGGGAAAATGCCTGAGGAAACGAAATCCATTGCTTGAGGTTTCAAAACTGGGTTTGGCCGTATTAGGGACATTTTCTGTTGTTTGGTGGCCGTATCTTTATTCAGCAGAAGCATCTTTAGAGGTAAACCGAATTTCCCTTCTTTTCTAACTGTTTCTTGCTTGTAATATATACCAGGTTAGGTGTACTCTTAAGTTTGTTATGGGGATTTTTGTGTATGGTTTTTCATTTAAATTCCTATTTTTCTAAATATGATTAAATCTCATTATCTGTAGAAGCTTTTTAGAATTAAAAAATAATTAAAATTATCATCTGGAAACCTTTGAAGATCAGTAACAAAGCATCTCTCTGTTGTTTCACACTCTCCTTTTGTGTTGGACATGGTACGGTAGAGTCTTTTGACATCTTTCTTATATTAACCTGGGGATCATGAATGATCTCATTTTATTTGCTGCCATTAGGGAACCGACATGGATGCTTTTGATTTTGTTTCTAAAGCAACTCAAAGTAGTGGAGACTAAAAATCCACACTATTGGCGTTTTTTGTTACCCTTTTTTTGGTAAGTCTGCTGCAATGTTAAATCTTGGTGGAACATGGAAAAAGCTTCAATTTAAGCATCTTCGAATACCTTCTGAGGAACTATTTGCAATGGTAGTAATTCATCGTACTTTTTGCTTTTAAATTTCTCTTTACGCAAGCCGACACAAATATGTTACGAGATGTTAGAGCACTTGGATAAACAGTTTAAGAGGTGAAGAGGCAAAGTTATATATAAGAGAGATAGAGTGTATATTGTTGAACATTTCTGGAAAAAAGGTTTATTAGACTGGGGTATCTTTCTTGAACTAGTACACCCCTACCATACCAGGAAGAGTGTATGCAGGATCAGTTTCGCATATAGAGGGAAGGAAACTGTCTCCTGAGGTGCTACCAGTTACTAATTATAAAAGGAAAAACTGTCAAACGAATAAAATCTCCAAAAGAAAGACCAACTGGCGTCATGGACTTAATTTTGTGGCTTCGGAAATATTATAGCTATTGCCATAAATACTTCTATGCGAAAAAGAGGTAGTTTCTCTTTATATATATTTAGACTGGGACATTGCAAGCATGTCTCGCAATGATGGGAACCTGAACCGGTGACCTCTTGGTTATCCTCTCTGCCATAATGCCATTCCTCCCACAAAATATTAGTTAATACTCCTAGGATCTCCTTTGGAAAGTTGTGAAGTTGTGTTATTTTTGCTTAAATGTGCTGCAGTATACTACCTTATGTAATTGTTTTCCAAATTAAGTGAGAAACTTGTCTTTAGTACAGTCACTTGCTGATTATTAGGAACTTATAGAATGTGTTACAGGCCCAAGTAATGTAGGAAAAATATCAAAAATCAAAATGCATTTCTGCTGTGGAGGCTATTGAAGTGTGTTTAGACATGTTTCAGAATTTAATGGAGAGATATGATGTTAGCCTTTGGTATGCCTAATATTGATTTCTTGTCATAGTTCCTGTTCTCTAGTTAATATCTCATCCACACATAGCATAGCATTGTCCTAAAGAGCGAAAAAGGGCAAAACTTCTCATCTGACCTCAGAAGTTTGAAACCTGGCAGCTAAGTCCTTATAAGCACAGAGAATACCTAGCTATTTATTGGCTATTGGCTTGAGTTGCTTGACAATTGATACAGGTTCTATTGCGCCTTGCTCCTTTCGAAAGAGGTATATACGAGGATTATGTGGCCAATTTTTGGTGTACCACTTCAGTCATTGTAAAGTGGAAGAGATTGTTCACCATGCAATCGCTGAAGCTTCTCAGTCTCACCACAACTATTTCTGCATGTCTACCTTCTATGATTCAAATGACATGGGTACCAACAAAAAGGAGCTTCTTGTATGGCCTGTTGAATTGTTCTTTATCATTCTACTTGTTTTCATTTCAAGGTACAAAGCAACCATTTCTTCTGCTTGAAATTCTTCTCCTTGTTATTAAGCATTTATCTTGTGCTACAGAGGTAGGCAAAAACTAATTGCTGTTTATATGGTTCAATATGCAGTACATGAAAAATCTATCCTGCTGCCACTTTTGCCGGCAAGCTTGTTAGCTGTGGAAGAGCCTTTTGTTTTCCAGTGGTTAACATACAATTCCTTGCTCTCTATGTTCCCTCTTCTTAGTCGGGACAAACTAGTTGTGCCATATATCGCTTTGTATGGTCTCTTCATCCTTCTTTACTATGCACCTGGAGAAAGGCAGCAGAAACAGGAGAAATGGGAGAGTTGTTCTTATTTTGCCATTTCCAAGTCATTTCTGCTTGTCAGCTCTCTACTACTTCATGTTATCTACTTGACTATAACCCCTCCAAGGAAGTATCCTTTCCTTTTTGAAGCTGTTATTATGCTCCTTTGCTTCTCCCAGTTCGTTTTGATCTTTCTTTACACTAACACAAAGCAATGGACATTATCAAAGCTCTCCACTGTAGCAGCAGAAGAGAGGAAAAAACTGCTCTGATATCTATGTTTCATTTTATCTCTTTGCCTGAATGTGAACCAGTTCGCGATGGCCAGCAAACTAATTTAGTAGTTCTGCAGATGTTTTAACTTGGTGGACCCGAATATTGCCTCCCACCTTTGAATAGTATTTGAAAAGGTAATCTTGCACTCTGAGGCTGAGCTGAAAAGCAGAGTTTGGGAGAGGGCCAATTAGGGATATCCTTTACTCACACTACTGTTATTGAACAAAAATAGCTGGATCTGCCCAATTTATTTTATATTTGTCTCAGCAGAAAAGGAAGGCAGGGATGCAATTTTTTTGTTCCTTTTTCAATATGTTACAGATTTTAAGGAATGACAGAAGTACTCAACATTGAAAAGAAGGTTCCTTTTACTGATGTTGCTGTCTGTGAGATTTCTCTTTGGAAGTATCTCTAATGTGGTAAGTTAAGCTTTGGTAGATATTACAACAGGTTTCAAATGCTTGTACATTTTCTCTTTTAATTGTAAAAATTATCAGGCTAGCTGAGAAATCTCTTAATTTCCTGTCTGGCTTTCATTCTAGTCAAGCCTTCACATAATATTGGGTTTAGTATGGCATTAAATAAAATGTCCTTAGGAGGTGACAGGGTTTGGTTTCTAGATGCATAATATTAAATGTTTACTGTTGCCTGTGATGAAGGTATTTATTTACATTGTACCTATTATGTCTACTTTCTTGATGTTTAAATGTTTGGTCTTAGGTTGAATGCAAACAAAAACACATGTTTTTCTGCTCTTGAGGGTCTCTTGAGGGAATCTAACCATAAGTATGGGTGGGGTTAAAAGGTAAAAGGGAAAATTTTTCTTCATCTTGTCACAGTTGAAATTCGATTAAGGGTGTTGCTACTTGCTGTCTGAATCAAGATTTCTTCAATTCTTGAACTGGAGAGCATAGGAGTGGGAGAAGGTTAAAAACAGTAATGATAAAAGTAGGATTGAGTGAAAAAGATAGCCGACAATGTATAGCACATAAATATTTCTCTTTCAAGCGGACTTTTCCCTCTTCTAATATCATGTAAAGGATGGTAAAGAGCTTCCCGCCTTCAATGAATTTTTAACAAAAGAAAACCGGGGGAGCAAAGGAAGAGCTTCCAAGTTCCCTGACAAAAAGTATAGGAAAGAAATATTCAATGTTAATTTTACTGAAGTTGGGAGTAAGAAACTGAATAGCTTGCTGACTTTGTTGTTCGAATATGGCTCATAGTAATCTAGGCTTTATCATATCTCCGGAAACAGATAATGCGTATGATATCCTCATCGTATGACTTTTATTCAGTACATGTTATTATTTCAAATGTGTGAACACTCCTATATTTGAAGTCAAAATGACACTTGAAGAATAGCTAGAGGACATTTGCACTGATTCTTCCTCATTCTGGTCATTTTCTAATCAACAATAGCAAATTGAAATAGAAATAATTACGTAAGTTCTTTGATTAATTCGTGRTTTTTCTTTTATGAATGATTTGATTCTCATACTTTTGATATTATGAATTTGAATAACGTTTATTGTATTATAATTAAAAAATAATATTAAAAATTAAACATGAGWCCAATTATGGCAATCACATTATCCACGAACAAGTAGGAATATGTTAGTATTACCACTTTTGAAAGAAATTTTCTAAGTGGTTGGACGTTGAGGAGTTGATGCACCTCCTCCTCCTCCTCCTCCTCATCAAACCTCCTCCGCAGCAAATCACCAGCCGTTCACGTGTGGTGTTGTGGACCAGTCGTCGTTGACACGTATTAGAGGCTTTGAAAACGTTTAATTGGGGGCTTCATAGAGTCTCCTAATTCGGTAGAGCTGCTTGGAATTGCATTCATTTACTGTGGACCCCGTCTCCGTATCCTTCATTAGACGTCCTTTTGGGCTTTTACTTGTTTCTTTACACGTGGCGTCCATTTAAACACCTGAGCATAACCCTATTCCAAGCAACAAAATTATTTTTTAAATCGATTGATTTTTATTCTTTTTTAAGTATATATTTTAAATGTTGTGTCTCCAATGGAGAAATGAGTTGTCTTCATAATTATCGTGTTTTAAAGCAAATTATTTTATTGTAAATAGAAATATCGATTTAGACAATTACTTGACCTAAGGTAGCATTCTTCAACTATTTTTGAGTTTTTAATTATATGATTGCTTTTAATATTTAATTCTTTTTTAAATAGTTAAGATTGAAATACGATAAACTAATAAGTTAAATATTAATTCAATCAAAATCTTTGTTACTATACTATAGCAACAAAAAAAAAAAAAAAATCACAATTTTCACATAAATCCTAAAATACAAATGCAAAAGAAACCTAAACTTGACTCAGTCCCTCTCGTTTTCTTTTTCATAATTTAAGTTTCATCACATATATTATTATATCGTAAACATTTTCAATCCAACCAAATAGAATTCGAGTCATCAAATTTTATCGATCCATGATCAAGAATACAAGTAAATTGTGAAGCAAAGAAATAGGGCTAAATTAAATGTCATCACTTATAGTAGTGAGAGAGACAAACTACATCGTCTACTTAATATTTATGGCTAAGTGGAGAGTAGTTGGGTTTTTTGGATATGCATAATTTTGCTTCACTATAATTGATTGATGCTTTTCTACTTGCTCATAGTTATTCCTCACTTCATCATTTATTGGCTCCTTGTATTAATTGTAGAATGACTTGTATTATAAAGAAAGATTTTCCTCTAAAATGACTTATATTATGAAATATATCGAGTAACTTTCCTCTCTTGATTTCTCTATTAAGTCTTGAAATTTGCTTCTACTAATTGGAAGTTAATTTTACAAGATTAATTGATTTGGGATAAAATCGAAAGAAAAATAATTAATAATAACTAATTTAATTTTTTAAAACGATGTATATTTTGAAATCGAGTAAATTCACAAACACGATCTTCAAGATCATACATTAAACTACGTATTTAGCTTTTGACAAACTTAGGTTGGTTTTCCATAAACTTGACCAGTTTGGATCATTGCATAGGGCAATATGCAATAACCTAGGAAAGACCACACTTTTCATTCTCTTATAACCAAAATCATGGACAATCAACCCCATCTGATTTGGCAATTAAAACCACAACCATAAGCCAACTCTTATTACAAGAAACCCAAAAAATAATCTTAAAAATTATGCCATAATATAGTTACTTAGTTTTCGTGCAAGAAACACTGGATTTGAAGCAGTTCCTCTCTTGTGTTCACATGAAAATCCCAAAGGTTTAGATTTGAAATTCATGGTTTCCAAGATTTGAAGTACACCAGAAAGGCTTTGATGCCTTATTGTTTAACGTTGTCAAATGATAAAAAATGAATCAAACTAAGTAAGATTAAGGTGATATATAATCTGCTTTTACGACTAGATGTAGATGTCTGAACTATATATATATAAGCGGGGTTTGTAACTCTTTTTTCTTTGACTTGGGAYTTTGCTCTTACTGATTTGAAGYTGTGCATGCAGCAATTTATTTTCATGTTAGCACGTATTTGACTTGAGTTTTGTCTTACKTCCGACCAYGTTACTAGYACTAGYGGTWSTTTGACTGATTGTCGATCAGGGTTTAATGGGAGCGAAATAWTRTAAAAACAGTTTCTTTCGTAAGTGATAGAAGAGGGATTAAATTAATTTTGTTATTTTCCTAAYAYTAATTTTGARTTACGAATTTTCTAATATACTCTTTTGTAACACTCCCCTTTCACATATTATGTGAATTAATTAGAGCATAACGAATATGCATATTAAAAACAGCTCTCTCATGCTCATCAGGACACAAACATGTATGACACACTTTCCTTTTATCTTAAAAATATACATATTTTTCTCTAATTAATGTAGCTAAAAAGTGTATTAAAATATCTGAAATTCCTTTCCTCCTCATGATCAATGAATTCTCAGAAAACGACATTCTTTACTCTCTCTGGACGCATCCGTCGACATGTCCACATGTTGTTTGATCGTTGGCAACCTTTTGCCGCCCAATATTTTCTTCAAGTTTAAGTTGCATATATAAAAAGAATCGGCCGAGAATGCTCCCATCCGCCATTTTCATGTGTCAGAAGATTGCTGTTGAAGCACTCTACTTATGATTTGGCAACCTTCTGCCGATTTCATCAGCTGAATTACATGCGCATTTTGTGAATGGAAAGATAGCCGTATATACTCTCCCTCATACTTGGAAAAAGAAGATTTTTGATCGTCATAGAAGCACCCTACCGTATAACTCATGCATGCACTTTCCCGTAAAACCCAGGTGGGTTACCGGAAGGAAACAATCGCTGTACTTTTACGGATGAGGTTTTCGATTTATGATTATGTTGAAACATATATACGGTGCTGAGTATAGGGCATACGATTCTCCATTCATGATTAGATGCAGAAGATTGTCAAGATTATTCCAATTTCATGCGCTCGAGCTCGCTTATTAAATTGTTCATAAATTCAATAAGTATTTTCTATATTACGTCTTGAAGAGGATTTAGACGTTTACGATCCTTCGTGTGATATTTTGAGTCTAGCATGTCTATTATTTGATTAAGACAACTGCACTCGAAAGATAATTACAATAAAACAAATGTTAGAAAATGTAAAAAGATTTGGATTTTTTCTTGAGAAAAAGGGATAAGATTATTATTTTTTTTTTTTTGAGGGGTGGGTAGTTCCCTCTTTCTTTTCATGAAATACAAATGAAGTACACAATAATTTGAGGTTTTTAATTAGTTTAGTAAAATTCTTTTACCTTCCGGCCTTAATTTTTCACAATTTTAGCGTCCACGACTTGAACGAAATCATCAAATTACGCTTTTGAAAATTACTAAAAGTAATCAGTTATTACATTTTTATCTCTTTCGAAATTAAAATTGTTCCCCGCATTCATATTTGAATACGMATCCCTTAGAAATTGAAAACACAACCGATTATTTTATTTAGACGTAATTTAGATAATATTGAAGTTGATTTTGCAACTTGAGAATAAAAAAAGCTAGCCAAAYTAATCAAAGCTCTCGATAATTTGATAGTGAATTATTTTCAATAAAGAAGAGTCCCAACTCCCAACTGATCCGATGGTGGCCTATATTACCGCTTTGAGCTCCCATAGATGTTGAACACTTCAATTTCTTGCAACTCGTGACTTAGAGATGTCATGTTAATCTAAAATTAACACCTGAGGAAGTCAAACGTTGAGTAAACCACTCAACTGAACACTTGGAACGCGGTTTCGTGTTAATAAACCTCCGTMCTCATTTTGTTTTTTCTTAGTAAATATAAGAGCTGCGAGAAATATAAATTAAAACTCATATCTTATTATATTTGGTATTTTCATGACTTTGCTATTTTGCATTCGATCATAAATCTTACAATCATGATAAAGACAAAAATATAATAATAACAATAATAATGATGCAATAATCGGCAAACCTACGTAATAATTAGGCGATACTAATCATATAACGCAAATAAAAATTAAGCTCCCGATGATCAGTTATATCTAAGTCATTTTTCGTTATGCATTMATATTTAATGACTTGTTTTGTAAAATTTATACTTTTATTAAGTAATTAACTAAAAAAAAGGAAAGAAATGCATACTGATGATATTAATGCTTGTTTGGCTTTATTGTATTGAAAGAGTTTGACTCTTACTCAGATGAAAGTCCTGATTTAAAATTCTTTTTAACGGTGACGACAAGAAAGCTAATATCGAATACGAAACAACTCGTTTTAAATTTACAATTCACAGAGAAATACCTCTTAAATAGCCGGAGAAATTATCATTATAAACATTATAACTATATGTTACAAGAAAATTGATGAGGTGTACATAAAAGTAGTACCACATATTAATAGAAATAGGTATTGGTCACCACTCTAACTTACAAACTACCCAAACCGTCAATGTTACCAGGGTTATCACATTATCTTAAATTTGATATGTGGACACTATTAAATGGATTTCGTTTCTTTACTACCATCTCCCCCCTCATCTTAATTTACATAAGAATATTTTAAATCATTTCACTGTCTTTCCTTTTTGGAGTTTTTATTTGTTTTTCATATTGGGCTTTGTTCTAATTTGAGTTTATAGTCGGTGCTTTTAAGTAATTTCTGGACATAAAACCGAAAGCGTAATTTAAGTCAAATTTGATTATTTACCTAAATAAGAAATACTGCCTTAGTACGATAGATATAAAAAAATGATTGCATTAGCCATATCTCCTGCTCTAGAGCATTGGTTTAGCACTTTTTCACGTGGGTTCTTCTTGAACGATGAAATAATGCAAGAGGGTACTGGCTGGCAATTATTCATTACTTCCTTTTCGATTTCAATTGATTCTTTGAGAGCAAGAAAGCCCTAATTTATAGTAGAAAAATGGACAAAAGGTTTTTTTTTTTTTTTTTTTTTCCCCTTTCCGTGGGAAGGAAAAACCCCCACTGAGGAGTATACCCTTTTACTAAAAATCTCGTTGAAGGACACATAACAAGAATCACTGAATTCTGTTGTCGATCGTTGCAGTTAATTTTAAGAATCATTCTAATTCAACTTCAAATTGGTCGTGGAGTATTAAAGCAGTGTAAAATCCAACCAATGATTGTTTTCTCATGAGAGATGATTAATTACTTCATAAGTTTATATGATGATTACAGATATACTATATTTGTCGAACGTGTTCTTCTGTAGAGCTTACCAACTGAGCTCGCCTCTTCCGGAGGAGGAGGTTCAAAACCTTTAGTGACGTGTAAAAGCTCTTAATTACTTGGGGGCAAAATTCAACATTTGATAAGGTACTTAAATCAAAAATAAGGAGACAATAAAGGTTTTTTGACCTAACCAGCTCTTTCTGAAAAGGGTAACTTTGCCGAGTGTGGGCACTACAGAAATTGAACTAAACTTACCATGCATTATATATTAGMTGACTTTCAAATCTAGTTCTTGAAAGTATGAACAAATCTCTATTAAGTCACTCAAAATACAAACTTTCTCAATTTAATCCCCATATGAATATAGATTGATCTTCGATCCACCACGTTCGTGAAGATTAAAAAATCCTCTAATTTATTAGTAAGCTTAAAATAAAGACATAATTACCACCATTACCGCGAATGGTTCATTTGGTTATTTCTAGTTATTCTAAATTGCAGAAGTTGTATTTGAAGGCACCTAATTGAATTTGTAAATATTTCAAGAGATCGAATTGAGAATGATGGATAATTATATAATTCTCAACCAACGTACCTGGAAATTATATAATTGTATGTGGAGGTTAGGACAGAGAAGAAAAACTTCCAGCTAAGAGAGCGTTGTGTGACGTTAAGTTATTCATTTAATCCTCTCATCTGCCTCCATTCATTGCCCTTCACATMCCATTTTTAGCCTTTAAATCCCCCCTCCTCTCTTCCTYTCCWTCCCCATATCCTCTTYCTTCCGAATTTCACTGATCTCTTCTCTAAAAGTAGCAARGAAGAAAGAAAAAGACACGGCAAAAATGCCACAGAATTTGCCAAATTTCTCTAGCTCGGTTAGGCTCAAGTATGTTAAACTCGGGTATCAGTATCTGGTGAACCACATTTTAACCTTCTTGCTGGTACCTGTTATGGTTGGAATTCTTATAGAAATCCTAAGATTAGGGCCTGAAGAGCTGCTAGATTTTTGGAGATCACTCCATTTTGATCTTGTTCAAGTTCTGTTCTCCTCGTTTTTCATTATCTTCATTGCAACAGTCTACTTCATGTCAAAGCCTCGATCAGTATATCTAGTTGATTACGCGTGTTACAAGGCTCCTGTTACTTGTCGTGTGCCATTCTCAACTTTTATGGAGCATTCCAGGTTGATTCTCAAGGACAGTCCAAAGAGTGTGGACTTCCAAATGCGTATTCTTGAGAGGTCTGGCTTGGGAGAAGAGACATGTTTGCCTCCTGCTATTCATTATATTCCTCCTAATCCAACTATGGAAGATGCAAGAGCTGAAGCTGAGACTGTTATATTCACGGCTATTGATTCATTGATGAAGAAAACTGGAGTCAAGCCTAAAGATATTGATATTTTGATTGTTAATTGCAGCCTTTTTTCTCCAACACCCTCGTTGTCTGCCATGGTGGTGAACAAGTATAAGCTCAGGAGTAACATCAAGAGCTTTAATCTTTCTGGTATGGGATGCAGTGCTGGCTTAATATCGATTGATTTGGCCAGAGACCTTCTTCAAGTTTATCCCAATTCTTATGCTCTCGTTGTCAGTACTGAGATTATTACTCCCAACTACTACAAAGGAAATGAAAGAGCCATGCTTCTCCCAAATTGCTTGTTCAGGATGGGTGGTGCTGCAATCCTCCTGTCCAACAAGAGGCGTGAGAGAAGCCGAGCCAAGTATCGACTGGTTCACGTTGTAAGAACACACAAGGGCGCTGATGACAAGGCCTACAAGTGTGTATATGAGCAGGAAGACCCACAAGGTAATGTGGGTATCAACCTCTCCAAGGACCTCATGGTCATAGCTGGCGAAGCCTTGAAATCAAACATCACAACCATAGGGCCTCTAGTCCTTCCTGCCTCTGAGCAACTCCTCTTCCTCTTCACGCTGATTGGCAGAAAGATTTTCAATCCTAAATGGAAACCCTATATTCCTGATTTCAAGCAAGCATTTGAGCAYTTCTGCATCCATGCCGGTGGACGGGCTGTGATTGATGAGCTCCAAAAGAACCTACAACTGTCTGCTGAACACGTTGAGGCCTCAAGAATGACACTGCACCGCTTCGGTAACACCTCTTCATCTTCACTCTGGTACGAACTGGCCTACATAGAGGCAAAGGRAAGGATGAAGAAGGGGGATAGGATTTGGCARATTGCATTTGGCAGTGGATTCAAGTGTAACAGTGCAGTTTGGAAGTGTAATCGAACCATTAAGACACCAAATGACGGGCCATGGCAAGACTGCATCGATAGGTACCCGGTGTTCATCCCAGAGGTTGTGAAGCTCTAAGCTTAGTAGTAATACAAAAAATTCATCATTGTTTGTGTTGTTTACTCATGTCTCTGTTAAACATAAAGGTGGCCATAAATCCTCTTCACCGGCAAATGTGCCTGCAGAAATGCTGCAATTGCATTTAGGTCTAGATGTCATGAAATTTACTACTCTGTCAAAAAAAAAAAAATGTGTAATTTAATCTTTGATTCTCTGAAGATACCATCCATTAATACCATGTACCAATATTTGAGAGGGCTTAATTATAAAAGAACCAATATACTACAACACTAAGTACCTACTTTTGATGGAAAAATATTTTGAAAAATGCTTAATGGATCAAGTTCATCGAAATCAACTATATATAATCTAGTTACCCTTGTGGTGAAAACCGGTTGTTACCCTGGAATTGTACCCTTAACTTGTAGGGTTGCCCTAGGTAACTACTACAAGATGTCTTAGCTGTTATGAGCAGGTTCAGTAAATTTGAGAATTTAAGAGCAAAGAGCTCCGAAGGACTGGAGTACGGACCACCGCAGGCAGCACATTGAAAACCAGCGCAGAAAAGTAGTTCGATCATGTGAGTTCTTTTATTTTGGCTAGTATTGGCAGATTGACTCTATCATCTTCTTCTTGATCATCTTGCTCAGCCCACCACCACAGTTCACAGTCCTCCACACTAAATGCGAAAGTTACAATTAGGTTAGCAGATAGACCGTCCATATGAAGGGACCACAAAATTAAGCCGAGGCGGCAGAATCCTCCATTGCTGGTGGTCTTTGAGTGGCACTTTAGAAGCCTTCTCTGTGGGTCGAGTCAGTCGACACATAGTTGTGTATGGTAGGAATGTGGGTTCGACCATCTTTAATATGAAGACACGGTTCTCATACGTCCTAAGAAAAGAAAAAAGAAAAGTTGTTCCGATTCCTTCTTATATCCCCTGATCGAAGGGTGAAGAAAACAAAGTTCGACCGTCAATTTAGTCTTTTCCTTTTAAATAATAATACAATGTTTTAGGTGAATATAAACATGTTATTAGTCATTATAAAAATTTACTAGAATCGGTTTCTTCCCTTCAATCTCCGTAAGCTTTTGTACGGAATCAAAGAGTCGCCAAGGTACGGACGACGGGGGACAAGCACACTTGGAGAAAGCATGCAGTACAATGGAACCTTAGTTGATATGGTTAAGTTCTGATGCCACCCAAAAAAGCATTACCAACGAAAGAAGGAAAAGCAAGAAAGGATTCGTAAAGGTCATTCTTTTCTTTTCCCTTGACAACAATGCAATTATCAGGTCAGACTTTTTTAACTAAACCAAGATCCCCTTCCCACCTCCATTTCCTTCCCTTCACCTTCAATAAAATTAATCCATACGTCCAAGTTTATCTCCTTTTCACTCGAGTTTTTTTATCGTTTGCTTCTCTTTCTTTAAGAGCTAAAGGGCCATTGACCTTCTTTTTTTACCGTTGATTTTAACGTTACCTAACGTAAATCTTTCTGAACGCTACTCACCTTACTATAGAATCTTCATTTTTTCTTTTTTTAATTTTAAGTTGTATATGAAACCAAAATACGGGAGAAGTACTCGTCCGAGGTCAGTCAGTGTTTTCTCTCTCTAGCTAACGCTTCTACCACCACCTAGCTCATGGAGTTAGGTTTTACTTCTATGGATTTCTAGGTTGAAAGGTTGAATTGATTAAAACTTCATGAATTCTTGGGTTTTCTAATTTTTCGTTTTCTGACTATCAAGAAATATAGCAGTCTCTAGGGTTTGAACAGCCCTTTCTTCCAGCTTATACCACTGGTACAAGAAAGAGAAGGACGATTTGYAAGGCGGAGAAACCAGGTGGCACAAGACGGGCAAGACCAGGCCGGTAAGCAAAACTGATGCAAGAAAATCCTAGTACCGTACACCAACTTCGGCAAGAATCGAAAACCCGAGAAAACAAATTGAGTAATGCATCAACACCACTTGGGTCAGCACGAAGAAGAGCTTGTGGTTCCAAGATATGCTATCAAACTCAGCCAAGAAAATGTAATTGGTCTGAGAGGGTTAACACAAATGCCAGCGAAGGAAACAGTGATCCCATTATCAGCAGAAGAGATAGCGGCGGTGGAAGCTGTTCTTCAAGCGAAATAATCGGTCATAGAGATGAACTATGCGAGATTCCATGGCGTTTTTTCATATTTTAAATTAGCATAACAACTTAAAATAAAATAAAATTAAAAAAAAAAAGGGAAGATTCTATGGTGGATAGCTTTCACCTTTTAAGAATCTTTATCTTTGGTAGCCTTGAAGCCAATATTAAGAATAAATGGAAAAGAAGGCCAATAACGGCTCTCTTTTTCTTTCCACTCCTTCACATGATTAAACCAAATAAAATTTGGTAAGACGAGATTTGTAGACAAATCATAGATTCATTTGAAAACTTCTTGCATAGATAGATAGAGTTTTAAATATCTGAATAAAAATCATCAATCTAATTTAGTATTCTATATTATATTTAGAAAAAATACTAGCTAGCACTCGTAGCTATACTAAACCTTTAAAACGAGACTCTTTTTAGCTTTTTCTGATAATCGAACTTGACTTGTCCATTAAATGCCTAAAATTAGATAGGCTTAGTACATACATTTTCCTTTGGAAGTACTAAAGTTGTAGACCTACTTTCTATTTGTATATGCATACCAAACAGGAAAGGGCCAAAAAAAAAAAAAGCACAAAAAGCATTCTCGAAATTTTATCACTAAACAAAAATCACTAATGAATAGATCTTCTTATAAATATTTAATCATTAGACTATTATCTCAATAGCGATGCACTCCTTTAAATATGAGTAATTACTTTTCTTTTTCTCTCTAGATCCTTAGGGATTCACTCTTGAATTAAATGTCAAGTGAGCCATTAAGAATTAAGAATTTAAGAATATAAAACTTCGTATAACAAAGATAAAAATAAAGAAGATAAACTGGGAGTAGCACCTTAATGTTCGATGTTGGGCCTCACTACTTGAGTTTTACAGAGGACCATAGTAGGGGTCCTTCTGATCTACTTTACAGCATAATGTAGGCCCTGTATGCTTAATCTTTGCACGTTATTGATGTTATTTAATTGACGGCCCACTTTTAAGCAACATAACGACTCCCAAAGGATTCTTTGCGGCCCATTAATCAAAAAGAGGCAAAGACGTATTTTTAATAACTTAAAAACTTCGTTTTTTATATATTAATTTATATTTTAAATTATCCACTCGTCTCTATTTTTTTCATTTTAATTAATGATTCACGGTAATAAGAACTGTCTCGTCCCTATGTACAGAGTGGAAATTTTACCTTTTTTCTTTTTTAATTAAATATCACTTCATCAATTTCTATGGTATAAGTCCTGATAATCCAATACTTGATATTGAAATTAACTATTATTCATTTTTTGATGTATTTAATAATATACGTATTTGGCTTATACCATATCTCTTTCTTATAATGATATTTGAAACAATTTTTAATTAATACATTTTTATACTAAATCCAATGTTGGAATACTTAATTTGGATGCCGAAGAGACAAAAACTACTGCAAAGTGTTTAGCTGATTGAGAATTCTCATTCATTTTATTAATTGCCAACAACAAATATTATTAATTAATTAAATTAGATTTGGACCTTTATCTGATTGGATAATTTGGAATTATTATTCAGACGAATCTTTAAAATTGCATTTTTTTTATATACAAATATATATAAAAGGATATCCAAAACATAATTCCAAGACAATAGGAGAAGGAAGTGGATTAACTGGAAACAACGTAGTCATTATCTCCGCGCAACGGTCCAAAACAATATGAAACAAGACTTTGCAAATCTAAGAACATTTATTCAAAATAAATTAAAATAGTGTCATTGGATGTCGATGCAATAATTTTAATTTCAACCACTAATATTACCTATAATTTAATTTAGGACCAAATTCATTACAAATAATCAAAATAGTTTTACGCAAATTCGAAACAAATTGTTTTCTTTTTTTGGGTTTTCTACTGTAAAAAGTAATGTTTAGAGGAATCACATTTTTTAACAAAATTGAAAAAAACAATCCAAAATAAATCGAAACTGGAAAGCAGCTTATGTTTTTCAACCATATACCAGAAATTACCGGAGTAAAAAGAAGCATATTATGGGTTCTTCTATTCTTTGATAATATTGATCAGAGTAACAAAAAGTGTATAGCATGAAGTAGTAGAAGATAAGGAGCTAGGTCTGTGAGCATTGCAATTTGCTTGATCATGATCTACTGATTTGGTTGTTGAATAACAGGGACAGTTTCTGGGGTTTATCTATATGTAGTGTAGGTGTTGGTTTATATATGAAACTCAAAAGTAACGTGTATAAATCAGATCAGACTCAGCTCTGATGTATTATAATAAATCACCATCTTTCTCTATCGATTGACGATTTGAATACTCTGATTAAGTGATCCTCTCCTCTTTGGCGACTCAGAAGGTGGGTAACAGGAGATCCACTGACTGAGACTGCAGTTTGGAAGTTATGGATATGTATATTTTCATTGCTTCCCTTCACCCCCGCACGAGTCATAATGAAAGGAAATGGCTAAAGATGCCTTCTGCAAGAGCCAACTATACAGTCCAGACTTACATATCCAGTTCCGTGAGCCTGCGAAATTTCTTCTGCCTTTTTAAATTTGATCCCTTCGTGAAGCCGAAAGAACATCGAGATCATCAGTCTTTTCCTTTCTGGGGGGAAATATATTCTTATTCGTAGAAACCAGAGCATGAAAGCCAGATTTTAAGTAGATATCAGTATTATCTGTATTAACGCGTTCCATATTTTGGATGCCTTTAATCTTTGATTATCCCATATTAACTGAAAACAACATTACTCAGAGTGTAAAACCAAARCCAAGAATTTTGTTGTTTCTGTTTCTTGGCCTCTGCAAAGTATATAACCCTTACTCCAAAGCCCTGCAGCATTCCTTTCTAACTCTGCATACTCTATTAGGGCACCTTGTCCTCCGGAAGGGCATACTCAGCCTGAAGCTAAAAGAACATGTTCGTCTTGCTTTCTCGACGGGGTTCCAAGAGTAAAAACACATCTYCCTCATCTCTCCCATCATTTTTGACTGATTCCACGAACAGTCATGAGCCCCTTTTTCCTGTATGAAATTTTTTGAACAACATTGCATTTGAATAACTAGAAGAGATGATGATTCTGTTCAACCTTTCCGTCTTTGATGACATTTTTAATATTTACCTTTAAACACGAATCTTGAATATGCATCTTCTTTTTCAGAGAAAGTAACATCTTTTATCTTTTTTACTGTAGAAACCAACGAATTTAATGCACCGACCTGCATATCTTTACCATCAGATTAGCTCAAACGCATCGTGATTAATGCAACTTTTCATGATTTATTCTAATTAATCCTCCCAACTGATCCTAACTGCCATGGAGAAAGATCAATTTTCTGTAAAGGCTAAGCATACTTRGTCTATGCTATGATGACATTTCAAATCTACATGGGAGAGCTTGCACATCACATTCAACATCTAAAGACWCACCTATTCTGAGCTCAAAAGTCTTCCTCCTGATCTAGGGCAAAGCTAGTTAACGGAATAAATAAATACGTACTGTAACTCATCTTTGCCAACAAGAACTCAGAGAACCCTTTTTACAAATGTTTCTGGTGCTCTCATGGATATGTTCATTTCAACCAAATATACCGATCATTTGGTTCCCAAACCTCTTCATTTCATACAAATGGAGGTGTCGCAGACGGCGGAGCTAGAAGGCGGGGCAGATGCCTCCCCAACATTTCTTCAAAATCTTATCCAGTGTTAATATTTTTYAAAAAATTTATAYAGTATTTTTATTTAAAAAATATATTTTCATCCCYGATATCACACTCATCTACTTTCTACCCTCAAAATCAAGTTCTTCGCCGCAATCACTTTCGAGGTTGCATTTGAATGGTAAATTYTTCGGACAGAGATGGATATATATYGAGTAGAGATTTTTTAATACAAGTTCTATATAATATTGATCATAGYRTGACGTGATATATAAYGTTTTTGCTTAAAAGAATATGGACATGAATTATAATTTTTCTATAAATTGATATAATTAGTTAGGAAAAATTGAAAATAAATGAGAAGATAAGCAAAGAGTGGTTAGAATGAGAATCTTGAGATTAAGACTTAAAAGTAATAATTAGGGTTAATTAATTAAATTTAGTGTTGCGTAGAAGAATAAGACGAATAGAATTATGCATTTGGAAAAGGAAGGATCATGAAAAGAACAAGTCCAAGAATCGTCAATAAGCTCTAATTAGCATTTAATTTCTTTTTTAATTAAACAATATAATAATATAAGCCCACATCCTTCCAATCCATGCTGCTCTTTAACCTTTTCTACGTTGACTCAATCCAAAAAGTCAAAAGGACATCTCTCCCTCTCTTTTTCTTTTTCTTTTTTTGGTTCACTSCAGTTCCTAAGTTGTAMTKTTTATTTATAAAAAGAAAAAARGTATTTCGAATTCCAAATAATAATAAAATAATTGAAGGGAAATGAGAATGGCAATGGGCCATTTGGTTTGGTATGAGAATATAGCTTGAGTGTCCATATTAGCTTTATGGAAAAGAAAAGAGTAACTCTGAGTTTTTTTTTTWWAAAACAAATTTAGAGAAAATAATAAAKGTAAAATATAATAAAAAGATATACACTAGAAATCCAAATATTTATGAATAAAATGAGCCACATAAGCCTTCAAATAATCCAATAATTACTTTACGGACGAGGATTGCGTGGAAGCATGGCCCACAAAATATTTGGGAATTACGAGTCAGCAATCTAATCAAKAGAAAGCGTTCAAAAGAATCCTTTGTGCTATCATTTAGTGAACCACTAAAAAGTCAATTTTGCATCTTCATGGTGGATGCACGAGAAACACATTAACCTCGGGTCTTCGAGCACCCAATTCGAGCACTGGGTACGAAAAGAATATGTTAGCAATCCCCTCTTATCCTAAGGATTTCGATTGAAAAACGAATTAAATTAGTTCGGCAAAGTCTCTAATGCCAATGCAGTAATAAAGAAAAAGAAAGAAAAAAAAATATATTAATATTGCGATTCAATCGTATTTTGATTAAATAATCAATTCTCATTTCATTAATCTTTTAATAGGTTCAAATTTTATTATCAAATTATCTTATGTAATAGAAAAAAAGAAAATGAAATTCTCATAAATATTTTCTCGAACGGTACTCAAAACATAAATAAAATGTCTCACATATTGCATTTTTTTTTTTTTTAGCTACTCATACGATCATATTTTAATAACTTTTAATCATTTTCAAATTTTACTTTCAAATTATCTTATGTAATAAAAAAGAAAAATAGAAAACTTAAAACGTAAATTAAAATATCCCACATTAAGGTCCGCTCATAATGTGTCACTAGATAGCCCCAAAAGGCCACGTTGTGTTGTTAGGGCCGTTGATTCATTCACGCTAAAATTTTCAGATTACATCCTCACGCTAAACTCTTCTTATTTGGAAAGGGTTGGCGGATAATCATGTGTTAATGTCATTTAGCTCATTTCCTATTCATGCCCGGTTGGCTCCTTTTCCTTTTCAAGATTGAAACGTGCTCTCTATTATTTATTTTTTTTTTTTACTTCTTTAGACCTTTAATTATTAGAAACTGAATGTAGAATAAATATAATATCATATAAAGAAAAAATAGTTATACATTTAATTAAAATTGAACTTCGAACTTTTTAAATCTCAACAGTTTATGAATTTGAAATTAAACGTTCGACTTTTTAATTAAAAAAACCTTAGCAATTACACTCATGGATAGTTAGGTCAATCTATACATTACATGTTTGGAATGTAATTATGATAATAATTAAAAAAAAATTGTAGCTATAGAAAAGGTAGGATGTAAAATGCAAAAATGGAATTGAGTATCATTCTTGTTATGTCCTAGCTGGAATATGGTTATAGGGCTATATCCTTTAAGCAGCCTTGGCATCACTAGCGTTTAGCTTGAGCACTATAAATAGGAGTAAGACCCCGAGAGTCGCCGAACCACACACTTGTCTTCGTCTCTTTTCTCTCTCGACTCTCTTTTATGTGTTTTTTGAAAAGGTCTCAGACTCTCCATTTAAGTTGTCTCTTTGGCAGTGAAATTTGTAGTCATTTCCCAGATCTTGTATTGAAATTAACCACTATGGCTATGGCGGCGTTGGTGGCAATATTAGTCATATGTCTCTCTATGTTCATGAAAGTTGTGTACGACTTTATTTCTTGTTACTGGCTGACACCAAGACGCATCAAAAAGATCATGGAAAAGCAAGGAGTGCGTGGTCCTAAACCTCGGTTTCTGGTTGGAAACATCTTGGACATGGCTTCCCTTATAGCCAAATCTACCTCTCAGGACATGGAGTCTATCAACCATGATATCGTTGGCCGTCTTCTGCCTCATTTTGTTGCATGGTCTAAAATATATGGTACACTCATTATCATTTGTATCTCCCACAAGACTTGGTTTTTTTCTGATTGCTCAAATGTACAATTGTTTTTAAGTTTGTTAGTTCATTTTTGTTACAGGAAAAAGATTCATATGCTGGAACGGGACTGAGCCCCGGTTGTGCTTGACGGAAACAGAGCTAATCAAAGAACTTCTGTCCAAGTACAGTTCCCTTTCGGGTAAATCCTGGTTGCAGCAGCAGGGGTCGAAGCATTTTATCGGGAGAGGTCTTTTAATGGCGAACGGTGATGATTGGTATCATCAGAGGCACATTGTAGCACCGGCTTTCATGGGAGATAAGCTCAAGGTAAAAATGAATAAGCATGATGAAGKAAATAAAGTTTTATATGAACAGTGTGTTTTGATATAATAAGTATGTGTTTTAGACATCCACGTTTCGTTTCTGCTTATCCTATATTTGTCCGAGAATCATAATAAATGGATTATTTTGTTTTTTTCTTTTGTACAGAGCTATGCGGGGTACATGGTGGAATGCACTAAGCAGATGCTTCAATCACTTCAAAATGCAGTAGGGTTGGGGAAAAACGAGATTGAGATTGGAGAATACATGACTCGCCTCACTGCAGATATCATTTCTCGAACAGAGTTTGATAGTAACTACGAGAAGGGAAAGCAGATATTCAATTTGTTAACAGTTCTGCAACACCTTTGTGCACAAGCCAGCCGGCACCTTTGTCTTCCCGGCAGTCGGTGAGTTGCTTTCTGTTTTTGTTTTCCTCTTTTCTTGGCCACGGTGGATGCAAGTTCTGGAGTAAAACGTAGAAAGAAACAAGTTTCTCACTTCTACGTGGATGAATTTCTTGTTCTTTTCTTTCTATTTATGATTCTAACAAAAGGCCCCGAATTCAAAGCCAATTCAACACAAAAGACAAAAAGGGATTTGGTAGTAAAGTTTTCGAGTTCCTGGAATTGACTAGAAAAGACCCCATTTCCAAGTAGTTTCATTAATGTAATCGCCATACAATAATCCCACATTAATTGAGTTGGCTATTCGTGATTTGCAGGTTTTTCCCAAGCAAATATAATAGGGACATAAAATCCTTGAAGATGGAGGTGGAGAGGCTATTAATGGAGATCATACAGAGCCGAAAAGACTGTGTAGAGATTGGTCGAAGCACTTCCTATGGAAATGATTTACTGGGTTTGTTGCTGAACGAGATGCAGAAGAAGAAAGGCAATGGTTTTAGCTTGAATCTACAGCTGATCATGGATGAATGCAAAACTTTCTTTTTCGCAGGCCATGAGACCACAGCTCTCTTGCTCACTTGGACAGTCATGTTACTAGCAAGCAACCCAGCATGGCAGGAAAAAGTTCGAGCTGAGATCAAACAAGTTTGCAATGGCGAACCACCCCCAGTAGATCAGCTCTCGAAGCTCACCCTGGTAAGCTCTAAATCCCTTAAACCCTGTCTGCTTCAGTGCCGGAAAAGGGGTCCCCAAAAGGCAAGAAAAAGATACAAAAACGTATAGAAGTTTATTAGGTGCTTGGCTTGTTGCAGAAAATACCGTACTAAATTGTATCCACGTATTCAGAATTGTTTACTAGACTCAAGATCTGGAGAAAATTCAATAATTAGTCATTTCATTGACCATATAAAATATTTCAGCTTTAGCTTATCCCCCTTTTTGTACTTTAGTTGAGTAGGAGAGAAATTCGAGAGGAATAAAATTTGTCACACTCATTAGCCTTCTAGAAACACACACCAGTTTACTATTGCCATTTACATTTCACTTCTACCAGTGTTGGCAATAGACCATAACCTGCAATTTCTGATTCAATATGTCATTGAATATACGGAGACTGTTAATTCATCCTGTAAGAAGATGGCATGTCAAGAAGTTGGATTCACTGAAATCTAAGAGCTACTTCATTATTCATATATATATATATATATATATTTGGTCACCTCACATGCTTGGTTGGCTGGAGGGCACTCATCATTTTGATGCCCCATTTGGGGGTGGTCTTGGTTTGGTAGTCTAGCTGGTCATTATGGAGGTATTAGAATCCCTTTAAACAAGTCAAAAACGCTGATTAGTACCTAAATCAGATTAAATAAAAGTTCAGGAAGAATTTATGAATGTAGCTGATCAAGATTTCTCCTCCTTATTTTTTTGGTTCTGCAGTTGAACATGGTGATCAATGAATCACTAAGACTGTACCCACCAGCTTCAGTTCTACCAAGAATGGCCTTTGAAGATATCAAGCTAGGTGACCTTGAAATTCCAAAGGGTTTATCATTATGGATTCCAGTTCTTGCAATCCATCACAGTGAAGAAATATGGGGTGAGGATGCAAATGAGTTCAGGCCCGATCGCTTTGCCTCCAAGTCATTCGCTCCCGGCCGGCATTTCTTGCCCTTCGCTGCCGGGCCGAGGAACTGTGTTGGCCAATCTTTTGCTCTTATGGAAGCTAAGATCATCTTAGCCATGTTGATATCAAAGTTTAGCTTCACCGTTTCCGAAAATTATCGACATGCACCAGTCATTGTCCTCACGATAAAACCCAAGTACGGAGTTCAAATCCGATTAACACCCTTGAGTCCATGACAAATTTTACCTGAGAGGATGATTCTTTTTTGGTTCTTTTCCCCTATGGTCGGAGCAGATAAAGATTTAGGAGTATACTGCTGTCACTAACTTTGTTTTGCTTGACAAAACTCTTGGGAACAGAGTTCCATTAACTATCAGTAAATATATCTCTTTTTGGAATCCTATAAGTATCATATAAAATTTTATTTTGGCCCTTTYTATTGTGTAGCGTAACTTCCCTCCCAAATGCCATAAGATCACAACAACTCTGTTTGCACGTTAAGAGTTAAATTATGAACATGATTATTTTACGAGCGATATAAAACTTTGATAAAATTTTAGGAGTGTTAAAAATATTTATTCGAAAGCAAAACTATAAAACAAAAAAGCACCTTTCATACTTTTGCACATGAGATGAAGATCAGAACTTAGAATAAGAATTTAAACATAGAGGGATTAATGATTAAGTTGAGGTACTTTAGATAAGCCCACAGAAAAGATTAAAGAAATCACAAGACAAAGTGATGGGTAAAAAGGTTTTCTTCTTTGCATTGATGCTCCACAACAATCACAATCATAGCTTAAATTATTTAACTTTTTTTCCTTTTTTAATTATTTTCTTTTACCCAACTCATGATGAATTTATTTAGCAAAGTGCCTTCTCATCTTTGAATTTGAAAAATAGGCAACTTGTTATCTTGGCAGAGGAAGTAGGGTCAGTATCTTTGTGATTTTAAAGCKCATAGAAATGATGCTTTGCTTTTCTTTCTTAGCCCACCTATCATCACCACTCACTTACCTACACACCCATCTGGATTCTGCATTTCTGCTCCAACCACTATGGCCCTGTTCTCTTTGATTCAACCTTCATTTACATATATAAAATTCTTCTTCTAATCACTCTTTCTGATCATACCTCAGCTGGATGCTCCTTCTAGGTAGTTCAATCATTTGCTTCATGCAATTCAGTCCTGAACATGGCCACTAGGCCAGCTTGAACTCGGTTGCCCCTTTCTGTTCCTGTACCTGTACCTGTGTCTATTGCAAAGGGTAGATGTAGCAGATCAATTCAAAATATGGTAGTAACTGGCAAAGTATTAACAATGCATAAAGCCAATAAACAAAGCATGCAGCTGATTCCATGGCACCATGCATTCACAGTTATCGTCCCTTCGTGTTCCGAAGAATTTCACTGGACTGGCGACAAGAAGCGTCTTCAAATAACTATATCTTGTCTTGCTTTTCTCTGAATTAATCAGATTCGACCCGTAAACACGTCTATGTTCATATCCAAACTTCATTCAAAATTACAATATATATAACATAACCTCGTAAATTGGAGATGATCATCAAAAGTTTCTATGTTTTACAAGGTCAAAAAAGAAGAATATGTTTAAAAAATTGACGATTGGTGACAACAGTGCGATCATATGGATACACAACTTTCTAACCCTTTCAAATTGGAATAAGTGGGAGCATCTAATGACCAAGAAATTGAGATGAAGAAGGGTTTGAAGTTTGCAGCCACAGACATTAGCTGCCAACTACTGAATACATTCTTGACAGAGTGGAGTTTCAATATCTTGAATTTAAAAATATGAATACACACTGCCGTCGTTGAAGATATAAAGAAACATAGTCAATCAGAGCCCACATAGACATAGAAGAGATTATCCTAAGGTAATCATTAGATGTATACTCTTTTCTAAATTATTTATATCCTTTGCACGAGTGCAACTAAGTGGCCAAAATTTGAAAAACCTTCAATATTAACAAAAAATCAAGAAAAGTGTTAAGGGGTCCACTTTGATAATCACGTTTCGAAGAGAGTCAAAGTATGTGATTAACCTCTTTGTCTTCTCTTCTATGGACCTTTGATTAATTAAGACCCTCCTATTAAGTACTAATCCTCGATTAGAAAAGCTAAACATATATTAGTAGTATGCATTAGTCGACTAGTCTTGTCAAATTATGCCCACCATCATCAGTAACTAACTTCGCCACCACCAGCATGACCCCGCTCCCCCCCCCCCCCCCCCCCCCAAATCACCACCAGCACTTTTCCCAAACTTTATTATTCAATATCTTTCATATATTACTGATTAAACAACATCCTTTGTATTTTTAATAAACCTACCTTGCTATAAAAGATGAGTTTTCTTTCTATCTCGTCTCTCTCTTCTAAGCCCTAGAATTGCAGATTCCGMGTGGCTGACATACAGTAGATAGTTTAAAAGATGCCTCGTGTGACCATTTTAAAGAAAAAATTATACAAGAAGAGGTCCCATGTCGCACATGCTCAATGCTTCTTTAGACATTTCGTGATCATTTAAGGTTCTATTTGATCACCTCCATTTCAGAAATGCTCAAGCATTAGTTGTATGGATTCATAACATGGAGCACTTTTAAAAGTATATGCATAGCTGGTACAATGACTTGTGTGGCTTGAGATATTACATGTTTAGACATATCAAGTTAAGCTTTACATTTATTATCATATCTTTTTTAAAATAAGAATCGAATATCTAAATTAGATATGATATGAATTCACGAGTAATAATACAAGTCAAAGTAACTTGTACCTAAAGGATGAAATACACCCTTGGCCTGCCCACATTGGGCATTATGATTATTGATATATAGATAGGAGAATCGAGAGTAGACTCTATTATCCGCTGACTAATTATACTGAAAGGGACTAATGATGCCACCGGCAATATGGAGGAATACAAGAGTCAAAACGGTAAGTGTCAAAATGCGTAATAATCTTAAGGGATAAAAGAACCTCTGTATGCAATCCTAGGATCTTTGGAGGTGATTGATGTCGGTGGTGCAGCCTACATAGTGCAAGCTGATCTCCTAAAGCATTAAGAATAGCTTTTATTTTGCTATATTCTGGCCGAACATGAGATAGTAGATTTCCTCGGCTGCATCCCTCTACTAAGATTAATAATCCCTCTTCTTTTGTTTCTTTTGGCAGCCGCAGCACAGTTCTGAACAAAATCGGATTTCGTTTCATGCCATACTGTGCATGACAAGAGAAGAGAAGGAAAGAAAGAATCCTTTCATTCCCATGCATCATTAAGAGCAGCAACTTTTGAAACCTTGACTCTCTCATAMAATCCACAAAAGCACCAGCGTTTTTTGGCTCTGGGTGCTGAGATWTTTAAYGTGGCTGACMCACAAATAGGCCATGGATAAGGCCACCTTGCAAAGAGAAAAGACCAAACGAGCAAGTTTTGACAAAAGATGTAGGAATTCCATTAATGAATGAGGATTCAGAATCAATACAAGGTCACAAAACACAGTCCTAAAGCTAAGAATTCAATCCTCAGTAACCTGATAAGTTCGACATAAAACAAACTTGCCAATGAGAAGTTAAGATTGTGAWGCACCTCTATTGATGAAGAGGCAACCAACCAACACAAAAGCCACAGGAAATTACGACTCAGGAGAGAAATTTTCCAGGGAGTGGAGCTGAATTTATTGAGTGGACTTTGGGATGAGAGGCAACAAAGCAAATAGCATTTGATCTGTTAAGAGTGGCCAGGTAGGAGAAGCACTAGTTTCCTGGAGCATGAGAAATGACTATCTCAGTAGAAACTCCTTTTGCCATCATGCAGTTTTTGGATATCCAGTCATAGGAATATAATCAGACAAACCACATTATCCCTTAGAAAGAGGGAAAAAGAGAAACAAGAGCAGCATATCTAGCATAATCAAATGAATGGATAATAGCTCTGCCGTTCAATTACTGTACTTGTGCACATTACGGAAGAGTCAATTCATTCGATCGCAAGCCATGAAAGGACCTTCTCGTTCTTATCAAAGGGCAAAGTCATGTCAAGGAGATGGATCGGATCATAGACACTACTGGACAAAATATTCAATCAAAATGCAAAATCTAGAAACCCCATTTTCTGGATAAAATTGCAGAATCCTATCAGGACAATTTTGGAAATACYACACTGCCGAATTGATGTCAAATCTCACAGCACCTAGTAAAGATGGCTAGAATGGAAAATACCACTTCAACCCGAACAGAAGGTCTACAAATATAAGTTAATTTACATGATAAATAAAAGCAGGTCAACTGTKGTGTACTCAGAAACTCTTTYCTCTTTTGAGATTTGAGTACTGGGTTCACAAGATTTAAGATAAATTTAGTTATATAAATAAAAATGGGCTGAGAAGGAAAATGTTACATGTTCTGCACTCTGATCTTTCACAAACCTTTTTTTTTCCCCTTTACTTTTTGACATTAATATAGCCATCTTAAAGGGGATCCTTAAAACACGATTAAATATACTTTAGGGCTTTGGCAGTAGTCCAGTAGCTACTTATCAAAAAGTACACAAGAATTGCACGTGGAAATCTAAATCACATAATCAGAAGCTGTAAATTTCAAGGTGGTGATGTCCAATTGAATTTGGGAAAACCACAAAAACATAATAAATTACAACATGCTCCAGACTACATAATAGGAATGATTACAGCGATTTGAATCCCCCAGACGTCATAATCACATACTATTTTATACCTCTAAAAAAGCATGTAGAAACATACAAGATTTGACCTACTAAAGAGCAAAATAACCAAGTCAGATCCTACAGCTTCTCAAAACATAGTTCATGATGCTATGGTTCCTGCAGAGAACCTAAAAGTAAAGATGAAAGAGATGCCCGAAACATTACCTGATTTGCTAATAAAAAGGAGAAAGGAGAGAACGGTCCAGTATCAGGAGAAACTAGAAACAGTTATTATTCTCCAATTAAGAAATACATGTAACAATGTGAAACCTCAAGTTACCTCTAAAATCATCTTCATGTACTGTGAGTTAACCAGCAACAATTGTAAAGAGTACACAAAGAAACCAATCTATGGTACAAAAATTACCAATTCTTGCATCAGTAATGAAAAGAACCTTGTGCACTAAGGTTCTGGTATGGGTTGTGATGTGCGGGGATATTTTGGTAGGGTGCTGGTGAAGGATTGAAGTTTTGGTAGGGCCCTGGTGAAGGATTGAAGTTTTGGTATGAAGGATTACTGATTTGGTAGGCACCTTGCTGAGCATTATAGCTCTGATAGGGATCTCGTTGACTATGGCTATTATGTGCTGCAGAGGAACCAAATGGCGGAAACATACTTTGTGCACCACTCAAGTGCTCCGAAGACCGACGAATATCCACAAGCCGCTCAGAACCACCAGTTTGATCGTCACGAAGCTTCATCCTGGTTCCCATGATCTGGAATAAGATTAGAGGTTTAGCAAACCTTGGACAGTCAAACCTACTTCTAGTTATSCAAATAAATTAAATGGGTGAAAATCCCAAAACATTAATATAATCTTACACAGATACCATGGAATTCCTATTTAAACCATAAGGTAAATACATTATAGCTACACAGTCACTGATTGCAACTGAGGCTCCAATATCACAAGCAAAAAGCAACTGGGAAAAAATATCACGATTTAAAGCCAAACATGTTGCTCTGGTAGAATAATGTTGCCAAAAAGATGTCTGCACAGCCAGAATACGGACGGTCATCAAGAGAATGTAGAAGTACTACACATAGCCCCAATTCCACAAGTTCATAACTCTCCAGGATGATAACAGTGCCCTAGACAAAGGGACCTCTAAATAGTCGTAACTATAATATACTATGACACAACGACAGCAAATAATGGCAACTTTGCCTGGCCAATGAAGCAAAACTACCAGCAAGATCCAATAGTGCTACATGTTTCGCACTCTTTAACATATTCACGCTTCACATCCAAAAGGACCAAGTTATCACTATATGCGGAATAGAATTCTTACAAATCTATAGCAATTAAATTAAACCTCACCTCACCCATACTAGTTGCCCCAGCTCCCACAATAGAATCAGCAATGTCATTTTGGATCCTCCTATCGCTGCTGATGCCAGGGTATCTAGAAAGTCTAACAATCAAGACCCTTAATCAAATAATTGACATAAAAAAACTATCAAAGATCAAACAAGGCATAGCCATAAATTACCCCATAGCAGTTGGAGGACCTGGATAACTTGGAGGCTCATACTCACGAACACCACCCTAGGATAAAAATTAAAAATATTGAATAACATCTGCGAGGTTAGATCCCAAAAAGTATATATATTGTCACAATAATAACAAAGAAGAGGAATAAATCTAATTTATGAGGTCAGTATATTCTCTCCTCAAAAATCAGCTTTTCAAAGAAGAACAGAAAAGGTCGGAGTTATTAGTAGAAAAAATATAAGATAACCATGAACAACACTTGTTACAACACCATTTTCTTATGGCTCAATACTAACAAGTAATACAACCAAAAAGCCACATGTAACAACAACGCAAAAGCAGGATGCCCAGCATAAAGGTCACAGCAGCTAGTAATTCGTAAAAGATATATAGCCGAAATATACAAGACAATTTCAACAGAGAATACTTGCCAAACGTGCTCAAGAGATGCCTGGCACTTTTAACATAGAATACTTGCTGAACATGCTCAAGAACATCAAGGTGTACCTTAAAATGGTCATATCTACCAAAACTACCAACTCCCATGGCACCAGATGGAGGTGGACCTCGACCAGGTAAGTTCCCTCCAGGAACAAATCCTGACACTGGCCTAGTAGGAGCAGGTTCACCTTTAGCATTGGCATCCCGAAGACATCTTGTCCTGAGCCTTGAAGCTATCTCCGCAAGGGCATCTTTAGCGACAGCATAGTTTCCTGATATCTGAATAATTAAAAAACACCTTACCTAAGAGTCTAAGACATTGAATTTATTTTCCCATAGACCACAAAAAAWAAATAAATAAATAAATAACCAGATGCTCCATATAAACGAGTAATAATAAGAATTACTTAAAAGAACTAGCTCCAACTCTTTCACCTGCACAAGCTCCTCATCATCAGATGCACATTTCGGTTTATCTTCCTTGGAAAATACACGAATGTCTGCCTGAGTTCTCCTCCTCATCTCATTAATAACATGACCTCCTTGCCCAAGAATGCACCCAACTTTGCTTGATGGAACTAATAGTCGRGTTGTGGTAATTCCTTTCTCATTYAATTCACTAGTTTTATTTTGAAGGTGAAGAATGGCATCAATAGTTTGTGATCTTGGGTTCCAAAGAACCTGTAATAATCTGCAGTTGAGTGACATACTGCAGTACAATAACGAGAGTGACATCTATTAAGGAAGGAGAAATCAGCTAACCTCAATGCAGGAGACGCGAATAACTCTCTCATCCAAATCAGGAGACACATTTTCAACTTGAATAATAGCTCCTGTCTCCTGTTGTAGTTGTCTTACATTGAAACCTCCTTTGCCAATGACTCCACCAATCTTAGCAGCTGAGCACAAAATTTTCATTGAAAACTCACATGGAGCTTCTCCACCACGCGAGGGAGGGAAACGATCAAAATCACTAGGCCCTAATCCAGAAGGCTGGTCTCTGAATCGTTCTGCCCATGGCATGGGCATACCTTGTTCATTAGGGTTACAATGGGACCATGTTGAATTTCCTGGTGGAAGCAAATTTGGCACAGGAGGACCAGGGGGATGAAAATTTTGAGTACCATGAGCCAAAGGAAAACTCAAAGGAGGCTTGTCCTTGCGGGGATTCCGATGCAATAAAGTTGACACTTCATACAGAGCTTTCTTTGTGACTGCAGGTTTACCTGAGATCTGTAGAAACCTATTGATATGAGAAACTCTATCTACGTTAAAACACCAAAAGAAAAAGGTAGCCTGTTTCAGAAGATATAAAGCATTTATAAGGCATGAAAAGTTTCATTTGCAATGACTAAAAGAATGTAGCCCATAAAATACAGTTCAGATCACAAGATGTTAGCAACTCAGTATTAGACAGCATTTTTCAAATTCCAGGTTCAATAGTCACATGCCACTAATTATTGCTTTCAGTAGACAAATTGTCTAGCGACAAAAGCTCTATTGCTATAAATTCTATATCCAATATCCCACAGTAAAATGAAGAAGAAACCTAGAGAGAAATTTAAGGCACCTTCAACATCACAACACAACCAGAGCATCAAGAATCATTGTTCCAAAGTGGCAGCTTCTTACTTCAGTGCAGTGCCAGTGGTAATACACAAGAAGTTCGRGCTGCATGGAGCAACTAAGATAAAAAATTGGGTTTTTGTTGATTTATATCTCAGAAAGCTCTACTAATATGACCAATCACTCTACATCATATCTCCAGCAAAATGGAGGAACTCGGACAGAAATTCAACGCCTCATCCAATATCAGCATAGAAACAAAATGACAAGAAGCACTTTTAAGGGGGGAAATTAAAAGACAAGAAAAGCAAGGATGGGCAATTTTCTAAATTAATTAGGTGATTTAAACCTCAAGATTCAGTCAAATGTGTAGCGAGGAACTTACAATTTAAAGATGAATACGACTCCTAATAGATGTTCACATCTAAGTTTATCCTTCTGTAGAAGTAATTTTTGCTTCAAGACAATGATTTCAAGCAATTGATAGAATCACAGCGAACATAAAATAAACAACAGAACAAGATGGTTTCCTTAAGCACAATTTGAAATGCTTTCTCCAATTAACTCCAAGCATCTATGATATGAAGGACAGTCATTAACCACACTCCAAAGCCACCGGAAATTCCTTTGAAGGACACTCATGGTCAACTATCAAACAAAAAGAGAACTTAAATGCTGTAAAATGTGACAAATAGATCATGCCCCCCAACCTAGAGTAGCTAGATGGGGAAGTAAAATTAACCCTTGTTCATACATAGGCTTCTCTGGTACGAAATGAGCCACTTCAAATAGGTTCATTGCTCCGGCCCAGAATGGTCCTTTTAAAAGATAACGCAACAAAGAAGGCCTTGCATACTTGAGAATGACCCTGAAGAAAAGGAAACTCACCCAAAACAATGAAGACTTTAACCAGCACATACATCCATTTACAAAATGTGACGAGCAAAGTAGAAGAAGCAAGCCGAATTTATCCTTTACGTGTTTACCGGTCATAAATTTAACTTCATGCAGAACATTTTTTACATGACACCCAATTACTGTCAGTAATAAACTGCAACTAAGAGAGATAAAAGGCAGGCCCAARAGCAAGAGAACTTGCCTGAACCAATTCATCCGAACTCATAGCACATGGAGGAAGGTGATCTGCTGGAAGAACACGGATGTTGGCACGAGTCTCACTACGCAATCTCTGAATAACATCCCCTCTCTTTCCTAAGAGACATCCAACCATGTTGTTTGGAACAAGAAGACGTGCAGTGACAACAATTTCGTTTTCATCATTATTTTCTACCCCACCAAGGTCTTCCTCAACAATTCTATCATGTACTTTCAAGAGAGCATCTTGGGCTGCACAATGGGGCTCCATGACAAGATCATCTTCCTTGGATTCCTGATTATCATTATCATTATCTACAGTTCGGCTTCTTGCCAATTTTGAAGAAGGACTCAAAATAATAATGACTCTCTCATCAGAACCAGTTACAGAGTCTGCAACTGTGATTTTTGCTTGCGTTTCCTCCCTTAATGCTTTGACTATGCCACCACCTTTTCCAATTACACTGCCAATCTTTCTAGATTGGCAAAGAATCCGATAAACAGTATCTGAAGCAAGTGGATCTTCAGGAGACTGTTCAAGGCCGGAATTCTGCCATTTTCCCTTTTTAATACCTCCCTTTCTCTTAAATTGTGGGTTTGGACGCTTCTTTGCAAAAAAGTTCCTATTGGCTTCCATAGCTCAATTAAATTTACTATTCTTGTGAGAAAAATAGTACCTTCCTCTTTCCAGGAGAATGAATATTAACAAAGTTATGACCTGCAAATAAAGAAACATTTGCCATCAGAGTTGCAGCAAAAGAAATTATTAACATGGATGAACAAGAAAAAGCCTTCAGCACCAAATAGCATCATGCACTAATACATTGATGAAATTGGCACATGCACTATGTCAAGGATAATCTAAGAGCTAATAGTACAACTGAACTTGAAGGCCAAAGCTGAGAATCTTTAGAAGATTGTTTTAGCACGAAAAATCATCTCTTTCTTACAATTTTCAAATATGACTAGGAATTTTAGTTTTCTTTYTAAAGCTCTCTCCTATACACTTCATAGTTGAGGCATTCTCTAAATCAAATTGCAGTGAAATCCTTTATCTTCTTTTCCATAATAAGTTTTGAACTCAAACTATTTCAGTGAGATAAAAACTTTTAAAACAAAAAGCTGCTTATAACAATAAAAAGCAAGTCAATATATAGTACTTCTCATGCTTATTTTTGTGCAATGATTCGTAGCCAGTTATATGTATTCACAAGCTAACCAATCCGGTTACTTTTAATTTTATTAAACAATTAATCAACCAAGTCCTGCTAATGCTATTAGAAGATAAAAGAACTTAGAAAGTAATAGCTGCAACACTATTCATGTTAACAGCTGAACATTTATAAATCCAGAAAGGGAAATACTTCTGATGGTGCACTTCCTAAAGCTCCTCCAACTTCATTGGTTTTCCTTCCACTAATACGTCTGTGAAATCAGATCCTACTGATGGAGAGTGGTCATCCTCCTAAACCAAATTTGGGATGACACCATTCAGTTAACCTCCTAAATCAGAATGATAAGTTCCTTTTTGTCTAAAAGGTTTCCCTGTTTGTTAGTGGTTTATCTCAGATTCACTTACATGGAGATTTTACCCCAGTCCCCATTAGAACCAAATTCAGTTTCCAATCACAAATCAAGTACCTTTATCAACAAGAATAAAGGAAAAAGGAAAAAGATCAAGCCATTTTTTACAATTATATGTGTCATGAGTGGATCAGCTCAAACAGATAAGAATCCCCAAATGCACGTATCATTATAGTCAATCTTCAGCTCTTCCAGACTTRGAAGATTTTCCTTTCAGTAGTTTCCTTCACTACATATCACTTATCCATACCAAACAAACTATTTTGCTTACCCAAAAGATTGTTTTACATCCTCATTTATTTATCAGTTGATCAATTGATATTGGCAGATTGTTCTCTTCCATATTAGGACCTTAGAACATTTACTGAAGCCTAATGAAGCCTTGCTGTGAAAGTGGCTCCAGAAGTTTCCCTAAGAACCTGCTTAACAGCAAAAGAATCTAACTGCTTTTAAACTTTGTCATGCAAAGTCTAATGTCACTTACTGTGTTTTCCAACTGGAAACTAACACAAAAATCAAAAGTAGCAAGATAAAGTAATTCGCTCATTCCCTGTAGAACCCAATCCCTGCAGCAGCATTGGGACCATGCCTAAGCGTAACACCTAGCGCATCAAAATTTACAGCCAGAATCTTTAGAATGAAATAGCTGGAACCTTACCAAGAAAACATCTTATAAAGCAAGATAAGGATATGCATACAAATGAAAGTTTTCATAAATATGCAACACAATTGTAAATGCCACTCTAAACCAACCTTCTTACAGAGAAAAAYCAAAAATGATATTAAAAAATCGAATAAGAACAGCACCAAAGCTCAATTAAGCTAATTCTGGAAATTCAACCGGTATTTTGAACTAAATTGCAATAGAACAGATTAAGAATATAGCAAATGTAAGTCAAGCAGCAGGTGAAAAAGATTATTCCTTCGAAAACATAAACATGATGTCATGAAACGGGGAAGCATGCATACCAGAAAGCCACCGAGAAGCTAGTTAGGTCACCGGGAGGTTAAAATAAGGGTTTTGCAGTGACTGGGGGTTAAAGGTAAGTGAATTTATGCTCGTCGAATAAGCTCTCCATGGGGAAAGGAGAGCGAGTCGAGAGGGATGCTCTGTAGGGCTTTTGCCGCTTCGGTTGGCCTTGGTGCTCTTTCGGTACGGCCAACGAAGGGGATAGCGGGCTCAATTGTTGCTAAAATGGTGGGCCTGGAGAAGTATGAATTTGGTACTTCGGCCCATCAGTGTTTAAACTTTATATGTTTTCCCTAATAGGTTGGCACCAACCTAAAGTCAAAACCACCACAAACAAACTAATGAAATATTTACTTTTCTTTTTTAAAGAGGATAATAAGGAACAACCCGTGTAATGGGTATTAATATATAGAGTAAATTTGAAATTAAACTAACAATTTTAGACTCTTGGTAAACGATTTATTTAGTTAACGGAAAACTAAAATATTATGTTCAATCCCTACTTATGATGTCATGTCAGAAGAGTTACAGATAAGGCATCCTTTCACACAAGAGATGGACTTTACAAGGTCCAAATTAATTCGACTAAATTCCTTTTTAACTCAATTTAGCATTTAAACTAAACAAATTAAGACTTTATTAAATTAAGATCATTTGATAATATAATGTTGGAATATCTTACTATGTTAAGTAATTTTTAATTTATTTTATAACTTTTAATATTATGACTTATTATATTACAAAATTAAATATTATATTATCAAATTCAATATTTAAAATCAGACATATAAACTGAATTTTCAGTATTTATGCATTCAATTATTTTTCAAATTTCAATATTATTAAATGAGATCCAAGGGAAGTTACCGAATAATCTAACAAAAAAATAATAATAAATCAAAGCTATAATTGTAGAATCCTAATCTTTTCAAGCTATTATCCATTAACATGAAATCTCAAAAAAAAAAAAAAGTGACTATGTGAGGAGCTAGACATTGACAAGATAAAGAGTTTCGAAATTAGAATATTTCTTGAATAATTATTTAGTTATATGTTTATTAATTACTTGAATAACCAAATCGTAATTTGATTTATTGATTAAAAGAGAATTCGAACAATAAAGTTTTAATTGAAAAAGAAATAAATACTAAAATTATTTAAATAATAATTATTATTATTATAAAAGAAAATAATTAATTAATTGATAATGATAAGAAATACCTTTATAAACTTGTTCTTCCCCATTTCTTTCTTYATCGCAATTTTTGTTTCATTTATTTATCGTAACTTCTTATCCTTTCTTACCAACACCACTGCCTCACTATTCATTCCATCATTTCCTTTTGCTTACCAATCACTGGACCAGCCTAGAAGTTTATGATATTTCTCCATTATTTAACCATTTTTTCTCCTTTCTCTCGGCTATTTCAATCTCTTGAGAGTTGCTAGAAGATCTCTTATTTTCCTTCCCTTCTCTCAATCTTCTTTGTTCTTTTAGTTACCAAAAAAGAAGATTTGAATTGTTCTTGTATTAACCAGCAATCTAGAAGCCGAGCAGAGCTTCTTCTAGCTGAAACTGGTAAGAACACTAATCTTCTTTTTGATTTTTCTTGGTTTTCCATCCTCCTATAACTTATAAAAGACTGCCATAAATAACTATGTTTCTCTGTGTACACTAAACTTACCATTTTTTCTCTCTRTTATTTCATTTATTCTGTGTTCTTATTTATGCAGAAAGAACAGAGCACTCATGCTTCCTTTCCTACTGCATTATAAAGTCTCCAAGATACATTCCTGTTCTTGAATTTTTATATATCTATCACCTTATCTACAATTATTTTTGTTAAGCTTTGACATCTAGGCTTAAAAATATGAGGATTTCCAAAAAAWTTTGTAATAATAGTTAACATGCAAAGTGAACTGARATAGAAGTTCCATTGATGGTTGCAAGAAGCTTAAGTAGGCAAAGGTGACTGGATACAGCATGCTGATTTTGAGGYGTGATGAAACTTTTAGTTGGCTTTAATATGGTGATGGGTTGGTGCAATTTGGTAGATAGAAGATAAAGGATCAACAAATTAGATAAATAAGATCAAGGAAATAAAAGGTTTAGGAGGTAAAATTGGGGTAGATGGTCGAAAAAAGTGATGTGYATTATTATTATTGTTTTTTTTGTGTGAATCAAGTTASTGTTTGGATGTKTTTACTCCTCAGATGCAAGTAATGTGCAAAATCTTTGATTGTTCTTGCTGCAAAGATCAATCAAAATGTTTGGCAAGATGCAAGGGAACAATGGCAATTGCTTGGAGGATATAAAAAGGTTTTTTTAAAAATAGAGTTTAAGTATAGGCGTGAAGAATTAACATCGTTGAATTACATTTATAGCGATTCTCTTTTAGATGTTATTACTCCACAGTTTTGTTGGCATCATAATTTGGAGTTTCTCAGACTTGGTTCGACTTTAGCTCATTTTAGTTCATTCATATCGTTATGTGCGTTGAAATGGACTAAATTTCACGGGCTTGTTGATTCGATGAGCCAAGTTTGGGCAAGAGCTTCGGAGAATTAGCAATAATATTAACACAAATTTGATCGTTTAGATAAGTGGCTTTCCTCGTGATTTGTTGGTTTTTTAAGCATGTGCTTTCATGGTACATCAATAAACCTGTTGTTACTTAAAGAGAAAGGAGTGCTAAAGCGAGCATTCGAGGTTCGTGAGTCTAAAGTATTTTAAATAAATAAATAGATAACCTAACCCTATTCTTTCTAAAATGAAAATGGGAACCTTGACCACATACAGCGTTCTATTATACAAACAATTTCTTAGAAATTCTAAAACTCCGGTTTACTAGGAATCTTGAGGTAACAATTAGGGATATTTTTTTTTCTATAATCATCATAGCCTCATTATTAGGCATAGATTAAATCAATCTCTTATAATCTAATTCTATAGGACCGTATAATTTGAGGAAAATTAAAGATTCAAAGTACGAATCATGAATACTCAATGAGTTCCTCTCTCTTACAAAGTTGCATATAAATAATGGGTTTGTACGACGGTACTCTAAAGAGATGGTTTCAATTAATAAAATTCTTCGACTCTTTGAAAGAATTGTTGTACGATGTTGTTCATAAAGATTTTTTTTACGCATCATAGATTTTTATATCAGCACGACTTATTAAACAATATGCTTACCTTTGGTTGACATGAAAACGTTGAATTATATATATTGAATTATTGTTTTTACAATTGATATGGATTAATTATCAACTTCGTGAGTTTATCGATTTTACTTGCATCGAAGCTTGTTATTGAGATGGATTTTGGACTGTGTGATATATTGTAATGAATGAATACTCAAGTCGATGAATTCCAAGTATTAATCCAGACAGATAAAGTACTATTCCTCGATTGGTCCCTAAGGTTACAAACGCTTAGTGAAGTCATGTAAAAAATAACTTATGTTGGCAGAAGAGTTTTGTCGTATTTATAAATATCCTTTAATTCATTTGCAAATGGTCAGGTGCTTGTAAGGAACGGTCAGTCAAGGTGAGAGTTTAGTTTTGGATATATAATTGGAGTTGTGTGCATTGTAAAATCATTGTAATAAATGAAATATTCATATTTATATTATAGATTTTAGTTGTTTTGGTGTTTTACCTATATTGACTGTCTGAGAGGTAAGCGACGATCGTTGCACTCTGTTGAAACTACAGAGTGGATTAATTCACAATAATAAAACTAATTAAGTATTGAATTCGTATATCAATATAAAAAATTACAGAAAACCTAAGAAAAAAAAATTAAATCTGATGTCAATAAAACTCACAAGTGAACACATATATATAGATGTATATATCCCACCACAAGCTACAAATGTATCCAATTATTTTATGAATGGTTTAGTTTGAAAACGCGACTTTTTAGTGTTTGGTATGTCTCTCTACATCATTATTTTTAATTGTTTAATTAAGTAAGTGTAATTGGTACAAGGTTTGTTAAACTTTTTAAAGTAACGCCTCTCAACTTCCAATTTTTATTTATTTTCTAATTATTCATCAACTTTTCTCTAATAGTCCTAAATTCGATAAGTATGTTGCTCATAAAACCAGAATGTTATAAACATAAGTATGTTTCAGCAA